>PISX010038586.1:0-10087 GCA_004024625.1 Mellivora capensis
TTATTTGTGGAGCATAACAAATAACACGGAGGACATGGGGAGATGGAGAGGAGAAGGGAGTTGAGGGAAATTGGGGGGGAGATGAACCATGAGAGACTATGGACTCTGAAAAATAACCTGAGGGTTTTGAAGGGGCAGGGGGTGGGAGGTTGGGGGAGCCTGGTGGTGGGTATTGTGGAGGGCACGCATTGCATGGAGCTCTGGGTGTGGTGTAAAACTATGAATTCTGTTACGCTGAAAAGAAATTTAAAAAATTAAAAAAAAACAATATGGCTCATATCTTCTGTGAGCTTTTTCCATGCATATGTAAATAGACGAATATACTTACAAAATGGTATCATAAGACGATATACTGTTTTGTAGCATATCTTTTAAACTCTGCAACTTAACTATAAACCTTTCTCAATAACCCAACCTTTAGAGGTTGTGTAGTATTTGCTGTCCATAGGGATCACCATGATGGATTATATCAAACTACATACAGTGAGATTGTTTCCAATCCAGTTACTAGATAGTCCTGGTTTTCCTTCATAAACTACAATGTAATGTAAGCATACATAATATTTCTGTTTATTTACTGAGGATACGTTCCTAGAGATGAAGTAAATCAAAGGGAAGTACATTCTTCAGGGCTGATAAAGTGGCTTCAAAAATGCTTCCTTTTCTAGGGTTTTATTTTGGAAAGTTTAACCACCACGACAATATTTTTTGCAAATCTTCACTGAATTCTAAGCAGACAACTCTCTCTAAAGGTGTCCTGGCTAAAGTGTCTTCCTCAGCACCTATTTTTGGAGGAAATAAACTTAGTTTTGGCAAGTTAGGAAGGAAGGAAATACACAGTTGTGGGGACTAAAGTTGGAAGAGTCCATGCTGCACACCAGGCATAATGCAAGATACCTTAAAGAATTATACTTAATATTTATAATAAGCTTGAGATATATGTAAGTATTATCCCAGTGTTGCGAAAAACACTAAGATTCAAGGAATCTCAGTTATTTGCCCAAGACTGTTAATGGCATAGTCAGAACTCAAATAGGACCCACCTCAAGCAAAGTTTTAAGACTGATAAATGAACCTTACTCTCATTCTTTCCCCTTCCTCATCTTTGGGTCCCCATGATTCTTATATCTCTAACCCTATTATTCTAACAAAGCAGAACAAGATCCATTAGACTATGACAAAGGGCACTGGTCATAGCATCAGAAGAACTAAACTGAGATCCTGTCTGTATTTTTTTTTCCAATGAATATGCTACATTTAACTTGGTGAATCTTTTTTCTCCTCTGTAGAAAGAGGAGTTCATATCAAATAACCTCTACAACTCTTTAACATCCAAAAATCATGAACAAAAAGCACTAGATTTAATGTCCAGAGACTAAGACTTGAGATTCAGCGTTGTCACCTACATGTTGAGTAAATCTGGCAAGTCGCTACTACTTTGAGCTTCAGTCTCCCTATCCATAAAAGAGGAATATAGCCCAAATGAATCTTAGATTATTTTCAGGCCTGATTCCAGAACCCTTTTATAGAGCCTAGCTAAAGATTTGACACATAGTTCAAGTACAATAAATGTTTGTTGACTCTTTAAGCCTCTCCATTCTGACACCCCAAAAGGTATTGAAATAAACCTAATTGTATTGAATTGGGATACTGCTTGTGCTGATGTTAGTCTACAAGACAGGCAGACTTTTGATGCAGAACCTTAGCTATGATACCATGCCCATGTCCACTTCCCTTTAATCCAGACACATAATTTTACTGTAGCTGTAGGGGGCTTCGCTTAGATGTAAATAAATGTTTACTAAGAAATATGATCAAATATGCTTCTTTAGTAATCTGGGGCTCTTTATGCTCCCCCAACAGTTCCAGTGGGAGAAGACCACAAGAACAATAACTTATGGTACCAACTATTTTTGAACTCTTGGTTGCTCAACCCTTTTTGAAAATCTTGGCCAGGCATTCTATGTGTAAATCCAAAGACCTTAGTCTACTACTGGGCATTGTGGATAAAGCCAAATGTAATAGTGGAATTATAGTCCTGGCACCATGGTTTCCAATAATTTTGGGTTCAAAGACCTCTTGGACAACCTAATTAAAGCCTATATAAGTTTGGTGTCCAGAAAAGTGCATATAGGCACTTTCAAACACACATACACACACATACCATAAATTTTGAAATATCAAATACTGAGCAGAGTCCTGAAGGTCCCCTGTCAGATGCTGGCTCTCTGCTTGCTGGGTTGCAGTTCCTAGAAGTTGCTGGAGAGTTCCTAGAAGGAGGTCAGAACACCTGGGATTGTGGGTCACTAGGAGGATTTGGAACCAGTATGGAGGCATTTGGATGTTTCAATACCCAATACAGATATATTGGTAAACCACTGAGTAGCAGACTTGCAGATACACACAATATTCTGCACACAAGTTCAAGGGATTCAGAAACCTTTTAGGTGTTCATGGATACCAAAATAAGATAAAATAAAACCATTCAGTTATGTGATTTAGGTGTGGTTACTTTATCTCTTGAGGTGTTTTTGCACCTACAAAATAAGTATATAAGACTTACCTGATTGGCCAGCTGGGAAACCGGGGCTCCAAAATGGCAAATCTTATCGCCAACCCTCTCCAAGATGGCGGACTTTCCCGCCATCCTTACTGCGGCCTCCACGTCACCGCCAGGAAACTGAAACTCTCCACCCAGGAACTTCCTAATTGGGAACTGCCCATCACGGACTTCCCCCACCCCATGCCTTCTGATCACCACATACCTTGCCATTGGACTTGAGCCCATGCCTCTTTCGGATCTGATACAATTTCCCCGCCCCATACCCTCCAATCACCACATACCTTATATGGGTGCAAGGCTATGCCCTACCTCACCTCGATAAAAGGACCTCGCCAACTCCCTCCCAGCACGACGTCCCCGACTCACTCCCTCTCTCTCTCTGTCTTTCTGTGAGTTGCAGAACCTCGCCTGAGGGTGCTTGCAATAAAGTTCATCTCTTGGATCCATTTGCCTCATAGCCTTTCTTACTATGGCCAGCGGGAGCAACTTAACATTACCTACTATCTAAATCTCCTGCCATGACATCAAGTATGGCCAATGATTTAGTGAGTGACTGCATCTCTTGTGATATTTGTTGTTTAAGAGTCTAAATGTTGCTTCCTCAAACCCTTTTATGGAGATAAGTAGGGTATAAATAAATTGGCATGGGGTCAACCATGCAGAATAGCTTTCTAAAATGAGCCATGAATTGCCATGATTTAAAAACTTGTTTTGCAGCCATGGGAGTTAGAAGACAGCTGGTCATCAGAATCTGTAAAATGACCTTTCATGGATTTGAATGTTTTGTGGAGTCATCTCTTGGGCTCTATTACTCCAAGCAAAGCAATTCCAGTTTCTTCAACTTCTTTTTAGTCTTATTTTCAGGATGAAATAGAAAGGAAAGGCTCTGGAAATGTTCTGATCACGGTTAAGTTTCAAGAAGTTGTTTTCAACCAAAAGACAACCTTCTCTCGCTCATGTGTGAGTTAGTTCCACAGCTATACTTTGGATAATCTCTCCTCTTACTCCCCTTTTCCCTTTTTCCCTCATTCAAGTTGCTTTCAAAGTCCCATTCCACTGTGAAGGAAAGGCCACCATGTTGTACAACTCTCCTTTTATTCCATGTGCATAATGCCCCTGGAGCTGTTCAGAGCAGTGATAATCCATGAAGCTTTCGTGATGAATCCAAAAGAAAGGACTTTCCCTGATTGCCCAACCTGGAAGCTCCCGTTTCCCAACTTCTTCAGGGTAAAATGCACTTAGCTAGTTTTAGCTATTTCTGAGCCTATCTGTTCCTCACTGTAGCCTGACCCTTCTCCCAGATATATGTTCCTACATGAATATCACCAACTCTAAGATCATCCATTGACCTTGGATGGGAATGAGTATAACTCACATAGAGACAGTAAAGAGACATATCTTGTAAAAGCAGAGGGTAGATGCTGGATAACAGAGGAAGCAAGGTTATATAGGTGGGAAGGCCAGGTTCTGCATCACTAGGAAGACCAGGTCAATTCAGATCTTTTGTGGTGAGAAGCAGGAAGGTGTTTGAGCATAGTTGTATTAAAACAGACTTTGTGATGACATCCAGGCTGACACTCAGGTTTCTAGACAATGTTTTAGCTCTGGTCATCTTGTACTAGTTTCCCATCCTTTACCCACATGAACATAGCTAACTTTGCCAGGGATTTGCAGATGACCTGTGTAAAGACACATATGAACAAGGTTATGAATTCCTCTATGACCATATTACTGATGAATTCAGAGACTTTCAGTCCTATACTGTACTTTGTGTGCACAGTGAAAAATTTATTTCAAAGTTTATCAGACTCTCCCATCAATTGGCTTTCAAATGTGACCAGCTACATACTAACTACATACCAGTTCTTTGCTTCAGGTCCTAAGTAAACAACTCTACAGACCCAGGAGGAGGGGCAAGCTTCCCCCCACCCACAGAGAAAAATGAATGTGGGCAAGACATAAGATGCACCTATATCAGGAATACAGCTTAATGAATTTTGACAATTAAGTACACAAATAACCATTTCTTTAACCAAGATGTAGAGCATTTTCATCACCCAAGAAAGTTTCCTGATGTCCCTTTCAAATCAAACTTCTTCCCCCAAAAGTCAACCACCCTTCAGATTTCTATTATTTGTTATTTTTGCCTGTTGTACTAATTTTCTAGGGCTGCCATAATGTAGTATGGATGTCTTAAACTGACTGGATGTCCTAAACTACAGAAATTTATTTTCTCATAATTCTGGAAGATAAAGTTCAAAATCATGGTGTTAGCAGGATTGATTTTTTCCCCCTGAAGTCTGTCCTTGGCTTACAGATGACTGTCTTCTCCCTGTGTCTTCATTTGGTCTTATCTGTGTGTGTGTGCTTCTTAATCTCTTCTTACAAGAACACCAGTCAGATTGGATTAGGGCCCACCCTAATAATCTCATTTTAACTCAATCACATCCTTAAATTCCTGTCTCCAAAGACAGTCACATTATGAGGGACTGGAGGTAAGGACTTACATTTTTGGATTTGAAAAGACACAATTCAGCCCATAACACCTATTCTTGAACTTCATATAAATCTAACCCTACAGATTACACTCTTGCATTTGGCTTCTTTCACCTGAAGGGAAGGAAAAATTCTTCTCTACCCTCAAGGTCTTCCAGATGAACTAAGAATTAGATTTGCAGGAGACAGATTAATAGGAGTAAAAAAAAAAAAACTGCCCGAAGTTTTATTACATGTGCATGGAGACCTAGTTATGAAATTGAGATCTAAAGAGATGACCAAGACAGGGAGTTTTTATACCTTTTAGATAAATAAACAATGAATCTGTGAGGAACTGACAAGAAAAGAAAATTTAGCTTTCCGAGCTTCATTTAGTAAGGAATTCTAAACAGAATTTGGGCTGGGGTAGTAAATTAGTACTTTCTGGACTCTAAATTTCCTATCACTGGTGAAGGATGTCTCCTCACCTCCTGGTACAGAGATACTATCTTTCACATGGCGGATTTATTTCCTGCTCTCAGGGGACAGAGGAGGATCTGAGGGTCCTTCTTGCATAGGCTGTCTTGTCTTGTGCATATGTGTGAATTTCTTTTGGGTAAATATCTGTGGGTGGAATTGCAGGAGCACAGGGAAGGTGCAGGAGTAATTCAAAAGAGCATACCAAAGAGTTTTCCAAAGTGGCTGTACCATTTTCCAATTCTGCCAACCATATTAGAGCTCTCCTGTCCCTGCACATCGTTGTCAATACTTGGTATTGTCAGTCTTCTCAGATTTAATCGCTCTCATTTGTGAAATAGTATCTCATTGTGGTTTTCACGGAATTTACCTAAATGCTAGTGATGTTGAGCCCCATTGCACATTCTTATGGATGTTTTATACATCTTAGTGAAGAATATGGTCAAGGTTTTGGGTTTTTTTTTTTTTTTTGCCATTTTAAAAACAATTGAATTGTCTTTCTTATTACTGATTTGTGGGACTTCTTCAACATTCTTTTTAAATTTTTTTTAAGATTTTATTTATTTATTTGACAGACAGGTATCACAAGTAGGCAGAGAGGCAGGCAGAGAGAGAGGAGGGGAAGCAGGCTCCCTGCTGAGCAGAGAGCTCCATGCGGGGCTCAATCCCAGGACCCTGGAACCATGACCTGAGCCAAAGGCAGAGGCTTTAACCCACTGAGCCACCCAGGTGCCCCTTCAACATTCTTTATAGAAGTTATTTGTCAGATAAATGTATTGGGAATATCTTCTTCCAGTCTGTGGCTTGCTTTTCCATTTTTAGTGCTATTTTCTGATAAGAAGAAATTTTTAACTTGCCTTTTTTTCTTTTATGGTTTGATGTTTTAAATGTCCTCTTCTGAGAAACTTTTGCCTAAGCCATAGTAGTAAAATACTCCCCTATGTTTTCTTCTAGAAGTTTTATAGTTTTACTTTTTACATTTTGTTCTATGATCTATGTTAGACTAATTTCTAAGTTTGGTGTAAGCTAGTGTTTGCAGTTCATTTCCCCCCCCCATATGGAATCTGGTTCTCCTAACACCATTTATTTAAAGACTTTCTATTCTCCATTGAACTGTCCTGGTGACTGTCAAAAACGTAATTGACCCCATGTGGATGGTTTTATTTCTGGACTTTTTATTGTGTTCCATTGATCTATTTGTCAATTTTATGTCAATATCACCCTCTCCTGATTATTGTACTTTTATAACAAATCTTGACATCAGGCGGTATAACTCCGCCAACTTTTATTGTTTTTTTTCAAGATTGTATTGGAAAATTTAGTTTTTTATACTTACCTATCAATTTTCTAATAAGTTTGTCAGTTACTACAAAAATGAGTCTCCCGAGATTTTTGCTAAGATTTGATTAATTCTTTTAAGCAAGTTGGGAAGAGTTGCCATCTTACTGATATTGAGTCTTCTAATTCATGAATGTGGGATATTTCTTCATTTATTTAGGTCTTCTTCAATTTCTTTCAGCATTGTTTTCTAATTTTCAATGAAGTGGTTTTTTGAGTTGTTGTTGTTTGTTTGTTTGTGTTAAGATTTATTTCGTTGTTTTAGAGAGAGAGACAGAGCATGAGTGTGCAGGGGGAGAGGAGGGACAGAAGGAGAGAAACAGAGAAATTCTAGCAGACTCCCTGCTTAGCACAGAACCCAGTGAGGGGCTTGATCTCCCTACCCTGAGATCTTGACCTGAGGTGAAACCTGAGGTGACACTTAACTGACTATGCCACCCAGATGTGCCAATGCAGAGGTTTTATACATTACCATGAAATTTGGCCCTAAGTATTTTATATTTTTTATCTTTTGTAAATCATATTTAATTAATTAATTATTATTTTTTTTTACTTCCCAGGATTTTTGTGTGTGGTGGGGTATATAGAAATAAAATTATTTTTACATATTTCTCCATCTTTTACAGTTATTTACTAGTTCTAGTATTTTTTAAAATTTTTATTTATTTATTTATTTACTAATTCTGGTATTTTATTGACTTCTTCAAATTGTCTATAGATATAATCATTTTATGTGTAAATTAAAAGAGTTTGGCTTCTTTCCTTTCTACTCTCTATGCTTTTTATTCCTTTATATTGTCTTATCACATAGGCTGGGACATCTAGTACAATGTTGAATAAAAGTAGTAGAAACAAACATCCTTGTTTTTATCCTTATCTTAGGAGAAAGGCATTTAATATTTCACTGTAAAATGTGCTGCTAGCTACAGGTTTTTCAGAGATGTCTTTATTTATCAGATTGCAGAGTTTCCTTTCTATTCTTAGGTTATTGAAAGGTATGCTTCTTTTGTGTATGTGAATAAGTGTTAAATTTTGTGAAATACTTTTTCTGCATCTATGGAGATGCTTGCAGATTAATGCAGTAAACTACATTAATGGAATTTTAATGTTAACTTAATTTTGTCTTACTGAATAAGTTCTACTTGGTTGCAAGCATAATGTATACATTATATATAACTAGATAAAATTTCTAACATTTTATTAAGAATTTGTATATAGGGGGAGGAGTTGTATATATTGTATATAGGGGGAGGAGGAATTGTATAGATTGTATATAGGGGGAGGAGTCAAGATGGCAGAGAAATAGCAGCTGAGACTACATCAGGTAGCAGGAGATCAGCTAGATAGCTTATCAAACCATTGCGAACACCTACAAGTCCAACGGGAGATCAAAGAGAGGAAGAACAGATATCCTCGAAACAGAAAATCGACCACTTTCTGAAAGGTAGGACTGGCAGAGAAGTGAATCAAAAGCGACGGGAGGATAGACCACGGGGGAGGGGCCGGCTCACGGCAAGTGGCGGAGCCACAGAGCAGTAAATTGGGACTTTTAAAAGTCTGCTCCATGGAGGGACATCGCTCCAGAGGCTAAACCGGGGTGAAGCCCATGTGGGGTCAGCGTGGCCCCAGGTCCCACAGGGTCACAGAAGGATCGGGGGTGTCTGAGTGGCACAGAGCTGGCAGGTATCGGAGCAGGAAGCCAGCTACAGAGACAGAGCCAAGGAGTGAGCTCTCAGCTCGGGGTTACCTTGAACCTGTCTCAGGCTGGGTGAGCTCAGAGCGTGGCCAGAGGCCAGGGTGATGGGAGTCACTGGGGCTTTTCTTTGAGGGTACACTGAGGAGTGGGGCCCCGAACTCCCGGCTCCTCCGGGCCAGAGATTGGGAGGTCGCCATTTCCATTCCCATCCTCCGGAACTCTATGGAAAGCAAAGCATTCAGGGAACAAAAGCTCCCAAAAGTGAAACCAAGCGGATTACTTAGCCCGGCCCCTGGTAAGGGCGGTGCAACTCTGCCTTGGGCAAAGACACTTGAGAATCACTACAACAAGCCCCTCCCCCAGAAGATTAACAAGAAATCCAGCCAAGACCAAGTTCACTTACCAGGAGAAAGCAAAGCGTGGAATTCATGGCTTTCTCACCATGATTCTTTAGTCTTGCAGTTAATTTAATTTTTTCTTTAATTTTCTTTTTTTCTTTTTCTGCTAAATTTTTTAACTTTTACTCTTTTCTTTTTTAACATTTTTTAGTTTATCTTAATGATACCTTCCCAAAAAAATAATAATCATTTTTGAACCTTCATTATTATGGTCATATTTTATCCTTCATAGTATTTAACTTTATTTTTTGTATTCACATAAGGGTTTTTTCTTCTAAAAAATTTGGGGTACAACTTCCTCTAGTGAATCAAAATATACCCTAAATCTAGCTCTGGGCTTGTTCTAGTCTCCAGCCTGAGCAAATTCTCTCCACTTTCTTTTTCTTTATTCTCCCAAGCAACTTAATCAACTCCTTTTTTTTTTAATTAAAATTTTTTTTTGTTTTTTTCATCTTTATAGGCATATTCCACCCCTTCACTGTGTTTACCCTTATATACGTTTTTCATTCTTTAAAATTTTGGGAGGTACTTTCTTCTAAGAGAGCAAAATTCCCCACAATTAAGTGGGTGACACTTTTCTAGTCACCAGTCTAATATATATATATTTTTTTTCTTTTTTACATTTTTTTAATTTGTTTTCTTTTTTCTATTTTTTTTTCTGAACTTCTTTTTATCCAATCTCTCCCCCCCCCCGACGATTTGGGGTCTCTTCTGATTTGCTTAAAGGACATTTTCCTGGGGTCTTTGCCACCCCTTTAGTATTTTATTTGCTCCTTCATATACTCTTATCTGGAAAAAATGACAAGGCAGAAAAACTCACCACAAAAAAAAGAACAAGAGGCAGTAACGAAGGCTAGGGACCTAATCAATACAGACATTGGTAATATGTCAGATCTAGAGTTCAGAATGATGATTCTCAAGGTTCTAGCCAGGCTCGAAAAAGGCATGGAAGCCATTAGAGAAACCCTCTCTGGAGATATAAAAGCCCTTTCTGGAGAAATAAAAGAACTAAAATCTAACCAAGTTGAAATAAAAAAAGCTATTAGTGAGGTGCAATCAAAAATGGAGGCTCTTACTGCTAGGATAAATGAGGCAGAAGAGAGAATTAGTGATATAGAAGACCAAATGACAGAGAATAAA
>PISX010038587.1:0-10086 GCA_004024625.1 Mellivora capensis
GCACAAATTCTCAGCTATAAGATAAATAAATTCTGATGATTTAATGTAAAATGTGATAACTATAGTTAACAGTACTGTATAACTGAAATTTGCTGTAAGATTAGAGCTTAAATATTCTCACCCCAAAAACATAAAATAAAGTAAATCCTCAAGTTTTTGCTGTACAACTGGATGACCAATTGAATAAACAGAAGGAAGTGAGACCTAGGCAGTGGTATGGGAGTCTCTTATACTCCCATGTCTGTGACATTTCCTTGAGCTAGAAGAAAAAAAAGGCAGAAAAACAAAGAATATATGCACATGAATTTACTAATTCATATAATTTACCATGTTGCTTTTCCTAATATAATATAGTCTAACAACTTCAAATAATTCTATGTAGATATATTAAATTTAATCCTAAATCCAGTAATACTATTTTGTGCTAGATAATAGCAAATACTGCTATTTGCTCAGGTAGTTAAATTAAGAATAATAACTGAACTTCTTAACTTGAATTTATTGTGTTTTGGTCCCCAATAGCTTACAAGCCTGTTCATCTAGAATGTTACTAAATTAGCACAATACATACTCTTAAAAACTTAAAGGATCTTATGAGGAATCATTTATTTCCTTAAAAAAAGGTCACAAAATAAATACAAGTTTCATATTATTCCATAGAAAGTACTGGATTATAATATTTCCCTGAAACGTTATTTTTTGAATCAACCTGAACAGAAGAAATACTTCTATTTAAGAAGCTGGCATATAATAGGGACTGGCACTACATTTCTGATCATGAAATACACCTATCTTTGTATTTTATAGGTTCATATCTTGCTGCTATGAAGGGAGGCTTTATGTTTTTCAGTCTTGAATTCATTTTTGTTTTTTATATAATATACAACTCCTGTGGGGCCAACAAAACCAAACTTAATAGATACTCTCTGTTATCCCATTTATTACAACAATGATTATGATATGAAGACATATTTTGGTGCTAACAAAGCCATATTACAGGCTTCATAGCTAAAGTGGCAGAACAGAATGGCCCACCAAGGTACAGTTTTGAGAAAATATTGCTGCAGAATGTTCAGCTAGGGAAAAAGAGTGGTTTTGCGTGTTAGTTGAACATTGATTACAGTACTTTGGGGGATTTCTGGATGGTGTTTTAAAATTTGGGGCTTCTAAAAGTGAGGCAAAAGCCTTTTCTATGTTTTCTAGGAAGAAAAGCCTAGTTTAAAGTACAGTAACCAGGAGACAGATTCTAAGAAAGGGTGAATCCTCAGCCTTTCTTACACAGTCACTAGTACCAGATCCCTGTCTCACCAGCCTTGGCCCTTTACCCATAGGTAGAATGAGAAGACAATAAGGTCATCAAAACCCAGGCTGTTAAGATCAAGAAACTGGACAATCCAAGCATAGCAACTTTCAAGCAATGGAAATACAAGTTTAATGTACATAAGAAATAAATAATTCCAAATAAATAAACTAAAAAAAATTTTTAAAAGGGACGCCTGAGTGGCTCAGTTGGTTAAGCGGCTGCCTTCGGCTCAGGTCATGATCCCAGCGTCCTGGGATCGAGTCCCACATCACGCACCTTGCTCAGAAGGGAGCCTGCTTCTCCCTCTGCCTCTACCTGCCACTCTGTCTGCCTGTGCTCGCTCTCTCTCCCTCTCTCTCTGACAAATAAATAAATTTTTAAAAAATTTAAAATAAATAAATAAATAATTCACAGGGCATGTTACTAAAATAGTTCTTTGATTCTTTTAGAGGATTCCTCCAGGTAATCTCTTTAGTAAGGCTGAAGTATAAAACAATGTTTTCTATAGTAGGGCTATGAACTACCTGCATGAAATCACTTGAAGAACCTGTTTAAAGTGATACATTCAAAAAGTGATTCCTCTCTGTCTCTCAACTCTGCCTTCCTGTGTTGACACCATCTTCAGGAAGGCTCTCTCCTGAGGTATCACAGAGAACTCCAAGTTTCCATGGTATTGACAATAAGGAAAACAGACCTCTGTCCCAGTCTTTACCAGATTATATCCTATTGGTCTGAATTGTATCACATTGAGGATTCTAGCACTAGTCACTATAAAAAAAAGGGGGGGGGGATAAAATATGGCAAGGCTTGGATTGTTTGTATAACCATGGTGCCAAGTTGTCTGGCCTAACCAAGATGTCAAGTCAGTCTCACCTAAAGTTCAGAATCAGGCAACAGCTACTAAAAGATAAGAACTAGATATACGCCTGGCAAAAATAAGAAATACCTTTTACAACACATTTTATATATGCTCATTTAATTACTTTTTAGATATTTATTTATATATTTATTAGTAACTTTCTTGTTCCAAGAAAGATTTAAGATCAACATCTGTTGCTTTAAAAACCCACACATGAAGAAAAAAGAGGAGCTCTCCTTATTACAGTGAACATTTTTTTAACCTACATATGGAAAAGTGAAGACTACTTAATTCTTTTTTTTTTAAGATTTATTTATTTATTTGTTATAGAGAGAGAGCAAGAGAGAGCGAGCATGGGCAGACAGAATGGCAGGCAGAGGCAGAGGAAGAAGCAGGCTCCCTGCTGAGCAAGGACCGGGATGTGGGACTCAATCCCAGGATGCTGGGATCATGACCTGAGCTAAAGGCAGCCGCTTAACCAACTGAGCCACCCAGGTGTCCCAAGACTACTTCATTCTTAAGCCTCTTTATTAAGCTATGATTGACATTTAAAAATCTGTACATATTTAATGTATCCAACACATGAGTTTGGGGATAAGTATACACCATGTAACCATCACCAATATCAAGATCATAAATATATCCATGAACTCCCATCCCAAAATTACCCTCCACCCTCTTCATTATTATTATTATTACTATTTTTATTGTCTATGTGTGGTAAGAACACTTAACATAGATCTGCTCTGATAGGTTTGGAGGACATTGTGCTCAGTGAAATAAGCTAGACTCAGAAAAACAAATGATATATGATCTCACTTATACACAGAATCTAAAATAGTCAAATGCATAGAAGCATAGAAGTATAATGGGGGTTCTTATGATGAGGGGAGGGAAAAATGAGGAGGTGATGGTCAAAGGTTACCAAAAGTTATCTCCAGAACAAAAGATAAATAAGTTCTGGAGATCTACTATACACAGCACAGATCCTATAGCTAAACATACTATATTGTATGCTTAACATTTGCTAAGAGGCTTGCTCATTTAGCTATCATATTACTAATAAAAGCAGAAACCCCAAGGAGGTACTCTTAAAATTCTTAATTGTTCTCATCATTTTTGTCCTTACTCTGCATTTTTTTAATTTCATTTATTTCTGCACTACACTAACTCTCATTTTTCCTCTGTGTAGTTTGGCCTTCCCATGATCTTCACATAGGCTTAGATGGTTTAGTAAAAGCACACCAAGAACATATAATAAACTATTAAGAATATTATATGAACCTAGAACTGCATTTAGCTGCTGTATTAGAGACCTGAAATTATAGTTGCTTGAGCAAGATAAACTTTTATTTTCTTTTATTATGAAGTACACAAGAGATAGGCCAACCAAGGTTAGTATGAAAGATACACAATATTCTCATTGTCTTGTGCTCCTTCCATCTTACCGTCCCATCCTCCTTAACATGTGGCCTTTATTCTCAAAGTTGTTTCAATGAAAAGAGAGAAGATACAACTGCAGCTATCATGTCTCCAAGGCAGACAGGATGAATAGGAAAGGAGAAAGGACAGAAGGGTGCATCTCCCTGCCAAGACGCTCCCTTTTCAAAATTTTTTGAAATCTCTACCAAATGTCTTCTGCTTACATGTCATCAGTCATTTTTATCTGTAGAAGGAGCTAGAAATGGCAGGAGTTTGTTTTGTTTTTCTGTTTTGAGCAAGGCCTTACCTATCTCACAATTCACTGGACTATTATTAACAAAGAAAGAGAAAATGGATTTTAAGTAGACAATTTATAATTTTGACCACAAATGAATATGAGTGTGTTCTGGAGAAACTGCAAAATTAAAACTCAGACTCTAGACCAATTAACTGTTTCTTTAAGAAACTTTCAGTAGAAAAACAACCAGAAAACAATTAACAAATTAACAATAAGCACACATCTATCAATAATTACTTTAAATGTAAATAGACTAACTGCTCCAATCAAAAGACACAGGATGGCTGAATGGATAAAAATACACAACTGTTCAGTATGCTGCCTATAAAATACTCACTTCAGAACTAAAGGCACACAGACAGACTGATGGAAAAAGATATGCCATGCAAATGGAAATTTAAAAAGAAACCTGGGGTAGCAATACATATATAAGACAAAGTAGACTTTAAAACAAAGACTGTAATAAAAGACAAAGAAGGGCATTGTATAATGATAAAGAGAGCAATCCAAAAACAGGATGTAGCATTTGTAAATATTTATGTGCTCAAAATAACTATATAAAGCACTAACTATAGAAAGCAAACATAAGTAGACAAAGGGGAGAAACTAACAGTAACATAATACCAGTAGGGAACTTTTTACACTCCACTTACATCAGTGGATATATCATCCAAACAGCAACTCATTAAGGAAACACTGGCCTTAAACATTAGACCAGATGGACTGAATAAGATATATATGGAACATTTCAACCAAAAACTGCAGAATATACTCTCTTCTCAAGTTCATGGAATATTTTCCATAAGAAATCACAAGTGAGACCACAAAACAAGTCTTAGTAAATCCAAGACTGGGGCAGCTGGTGGTTCATTTGGTTAAGTGTCCAACTCCAGATTTTGGTTCAGGTCAAGATCTCGGGGTTTTGTGATCAAGCCCCATATCAGGCTCTGTCCTGGATATGGAGCCTGCTTGGAATTATTTCTCTCCCTCTGCTTCTGCCTCTTCACTTCACTCCTCATGCTCTCTCTCTCTCTCTCTCTCTCTCTCAAAAGGAAATAAATAAATACATACATAAATACATACATAAATCCAAGAAGACTGAAATCATCTCAAGCATCTTTTCTGACAACAGTATAAAACCAGAAATGAATTATAGGAAGAAAACTGGAAAAAAAAAACACAAATTCATGGAGATTATAATGGTATTAAACAACCAGTGGGCCCATGAAGAAATTTAAAAAAAAGAAATGCCTTGAGACAAATGAAAGTGGAAACATAACTTTCCAAAATCTGTGGGATGCAGTAAAAGTTCTAAGAAGGAACTTCACAGAGAAGTTCTTGAGGCCTACCTCAAGAAACAAAAAAATACTAAATAAACAATTTAACTTTTTAGCTAATGGAACTAGCAGAAGAAGAACAAAGCCCAAAGTTAGTAGGAGGAAGGAAATAAGAAAGAATGGAAATAAATGAAAGAGACTTTTTTTAAATAAAAGACTTTTTTTATAAATAAAAAAGATTAACAAAACTAAAGCTAGTACTTTCAAAAGACTTTTTTTTAAATAAAAGACTTTTTTATAAATAAAAAAGATTAAAAAACTAAAGCTAGTACTTTCAAAAGACAAACAATATCAATAAACCTTTTTTTAAATAAAAGACTTTTTTATAAATAAAAAAGATTAAAAAAACTAAAGCTAGTACTTTCAAAAGACTTTTTTTAAATAAAAGACTTTTTTTTATAAATAAAAAAGATTAACAAAACTAAAGCTAGTACTTTCAAAAGATAAACAATATCAATAAGCCTCTAGCCAAACTCATCTAGAAAAAAAGAGAGGGGATACAAAAAAAAAAAAATCAGAAATAAAAGAGGAGAAACTACAACTGACACCACAGAAATACAAAGATCATAAGAGACTATAATGAACAGCTACATCCCAACAAATTGAAAAACCTAAAAGAAGTGAACAAATTCCTAGAAACATACAATCTTCCAAGACTAAATTAGAAAGAAACAACAACAACAACAAAAAATCTGAATAAACCACTTACAAGTAATGAAACTGAATTAATTTTAAAATACAGAAAACAGAAGGCTAGGACCAGACAGCTTCACGGGTGAAACCTACCTAACATATAAAAATAATTAATACTGGGAGGAGGAGCAAGAAAGCGGAGAAGGAGACCTAAGATCATCAGGTCCCAGGAGCTCAGCTAGATACTTATCAAACAATTCTGAACACCTACAAACTCAAAAGAAGATTGAAGATAAGAGCAGCAATTCTAGGAACAGAAAAGCAGCCACTTTCTGAAAGGTAGGATGTGCGGAGAAGTGAATCCAAGGTGACAAACAGGAAGATAGACCACATGGGGAGGGACCAGCTCCTGGCAAGTGAGAGAGCAGAACTTTTAGGAGTCTGCTCCACTGAGGGACATCACTCCAGAGGCTAAGTAAGGGTGGAGCCCTCAGGGAGACAGTGTGGTCTCAGGATCCATGGGGTCACAGAAAGACTGGGGGTGCCTGAGTGCTGCAGAGCCCCCAGGTATTGGAGTAGGGAAGCCAGCTGCAGAGATAGAACCAAAGAGGAGGCTCTCACCTTGGAGTTGCCTTAAACCATGATCCAAGGCACAGTCCGACCACTACTCTTTGAGCAGGTACCCACAAGTGGCAGATCCGGGGAGAATCCCTCCTTCTGCCAGGAGGACTGGTGCAGGAGCATGCTGCAGGAATCTGGTGGGTTTAGAGACTCCAAACAGGACCGTGCACCAGAGATAGAAACACAGAGTCACAGGCTGGGTGAGCATGGAGTGTGGCCAGAGACCAGGGAAACAAGAAGTGATTGCTTTTCTCTGAGGGCGCACTGAGAAATGGGGTCCCAAGCTATCAGCTCTTCCTAGCCGGAGATTGGGAGGTCACCATTTTCATTCCCGTCCTCCAAATCTGTATGGAAACCATTCAGGGATCAAAAGTTCCCAAGAACAAACCCAAGCAGATTACTTAGCCTGGCCTCTAGCAACAGCGGGGCAATTCCACCTCAGGCAAAGACATTTGAGAATCACTGCAACAGGCCCCTCCCACAGAAGATCAGCAAGAACATCCAGTCAAGAGCAAGTTAATCACTGCGGAACTCCAGAGCTAGACAATTGTAGCACATAGAATTCATGGCTTTTTTCCCATGATTCTTTAATTTTTCAAAGTTACATTTTTTTAATTTTATTTTTTTCTTATTCTATTTTTTAAAATTCTTCCTCTTTCTTATTTTAATGTTTTTTAACTATTATATCTTCTCAATACCTTTTTAAAAATCTTTCTTAATATTCATTGTTATAGTCATATTCTATCCCTTCATTATATTTAGCCTTATTTTTTTGTATACATAGAGGTTTTTTTCTTTCTTTAAAATTTTTTGATACAGTTTCTTTGAACAGATCAAAATATACCCTCAATCTAGTGCATGGCTTTGTTCTAGTCAACTGTCTGATCACATCATTTCTTTTTTTTTTCTTTTTTCTTTTTTTCAAACAAATTCTTATCAATTTCTTTTTTAGAATCTTTCTTAATTTTCATCTTTACAGTCATATTCCATCTCTTTATCATCTTTACTGTTATTTGTGTGTGTGTGTATATATATACACACACACACATATATATATACACACACACACACACACACAAATAACAGTAAAGATGATAAGATAAACATATATACATATATTTTTTTTTTCTTTCTTTAAAATTTTGGGAGGCAGTTTCTTTTAACAGATAAAATACACCCAAAATCGGGGTACCTGGGTGGCTCAGTGGGTTAAAGCCTCTGCTTTCAGCTCAGGTCATGATCCCAAGGTCCTGGAATCGAGCCCCACATCGGGCTCTCTGCTCCGTGGAGAGCCTGCTTCCTCCTCTCTCTCTCTGCCTGCCTCTCTTGCCTACTTGTAATCTCTGTCTGTCAAATAAATAAACAAAATCTTAAAAAAAAAAATACACCCAAAATCAAGTGTGTGGCTCTGTTCTATTCACTAGTTTTATATATATGTATTCCCTCCTCTATTTTCTTCTCCACCTAAGTTTCAGGCCTCTTTCGATTTGGTTAGTCTATATTTTTCTGGGATTGTTGCTACTCTTTTAATATTCTGTTCTCTCATTCATCTATTCTTATCTGAATAAAATGACAAGGCAGAAAAATTCACCACAAAAAAAAAAAAAAAAGAAGAACAAGAGGCAATACTGATGTCTAGGGACCTAACCAATATGGACATTAATACTATGTCAGAACTAGAGTTCAGAATGACTATTCTCAAGGGGCTAGCTGGGCTCCAAAAAAACATGGAAGATACTAGAAAATCCCTTTCTGGAAAAATAAAATCCCCTTCTGGAGAAATAAAAGAACTAAAAATCTAACCAAGTTGAAATTTTAAAAAACCTATTACTGAAGTGGAATAAAAAATGGAGGCTCTTACTGCTAGGATACATGAGGCAGAAGAGAAAATTACTGATATAGAAGACCAAATGATGGAGAATAAAGAAGCTGAGCAAAAGAGAGACAAACAACTACTGGACCACGAGGGGAGAATTTTAGAGATAAGTGGTACCATAAGATGAAACAATATTAGAATACTTGGGATCCCAGCAGACGAAGAAAAGAGAAAGGAGGAAGAAGGTATATTGGAGCAAATTACAGAATTTGCTCCAATTCTGGAGCAGGAAAAGAATTTCCCTAATTTGGCAACAGGAACAAGCATCAAAATTCAGAATGCACTGAGAACCCCCATCAAAATCAATAAAAAGAAGTTCACAACCCATCATCTGATAGTAGAACTTATAAGTCTCACTGACAAAGAGAAAATCCTGAAAGCAGCTTGGGACAAGAGTCCTGTAACATACAATGGTAGAAATATTAGATTGGCAGCACACCTATCCACAGAGACCTGGCAGGCCAGAAAGGACTGGCATGATGTATTCAGAGCAGTAAACAAAAATAAAAACAAAACAAAACAAAAATGCAGCCAAGAATACTATATCCAGCTAGAATGGCATTGAAAATAGAAGGAGATAAAAAGCTTCCAGGATATACAAAAACTAAAAGAATATGTAAATACCAAACCAGCCCTATAGGAAATATTGAAGGCAGTCCTCTAAGCAAAGAGAGAGCCTAAAAGTAACAAACCAGAAAGGAACAGAGACAATATACAGTAACAGTCACCTTACAGGCAATACAATGGCACTAAATTCATATCTATCAATAGTTATCCTGAATGTAAATGGGCTTAATGCCCCAATCAAAAAACACAGGGTATCAGAACAGTTAAAAAAAATAAAAGACCCATTGATATGCTAACTTCAAGAAACTCATTTTAGACCCAAAGACACCTCCAGATTTAAAGTGAGGGGGTAGAAAACAATTTACCATGTTATCCAACATTAAAAGAAAGCTGGTGTGGCAAACCATATATCAGATAAATTAGATTTTAAGCCAAAGACCATAATAAGAGATGATGAAGACACTATATAATACTTAAAGGGTCTGTCCAACCACAAGATCTAACAATTTTAAATATCTGTGATCCTAACATGGGAGCAGAAAATGAACCAATTAATAACAAAATCAAAGAAACACATAAACAATAATACAATAATAGTAGGGGACTTTAACACCATCCTAAGTGAAATGCGAAGATCCTCTAAGTAAAAGATAACAAGCAAATAAAGGCTTTAAATGACACACTGGACGAGATGGACATCACAGATATATTCACAACATTCCATCCTTTGTCATAGGTTAATTGTCCATATATGAATAAGTTTATTTCTGGGCTCTTTGTTCTCTTGATTTATGTGTCTTGTTTTCATGCCAGAAAATTGTTATGTGTCATGTTTTCATGCCAGAACCATACTGTTTTGATTATGATAGTTTGTAGTATAATTTGAAATCAGGAAACATGATACTTCCAGCCTTGTTCTTCTTTTTCAATATTGCTATTCAAGGTCTTTGTGGTTCCATACAAATTGCAGTGTTCTTTGTTGTAGTTCTCTCGAAAATGCCATTGGTATTTCAGTGGGGTTGGCATGGAATCTGTAGATTGCTTTAGGTAATATGGGCATTTTAACAATATTAATTCTTCCAATCCATGAGCATTATATATCTTTCAACTTATTTGTGTCATCTTCAATTTCTTTATTCATATATGGACAATTAACCTATGACAAAGGAG
>PISX010038588.1:0-10086 GCA_004024625.1 Mellivora capensis
TTTAATTTGTATTTCCCTGATGCCGAGTGATGTGGAGCACTTTTTCATGTGTCTGTTGGCCATCTGGATGTCTTCTTTGCAGAAATGTCTGTTCATGTCCTCTGCCCATTTCTTGATTGGATTATTTGTTCTTTGGGTGTTGAGTTTGCTAAGTTCCTTATAGATTTTGGACACTAGCCCTTTATCTGATATGTCATTTGCAAATATCTTCTCCCATTCTGTCAGTTGTCTTTTGGTTTTGTTAACTGTTTCCTTTGCTGTGCAAAAGCTTTTGATCTTGATGAAATCCAATAGTTCATTTTTGCCCTTGCTTCCCTTACCTTTGGCAATGTTCCTAGGATTTAAATGTTCTTTTAGTGATTTTACTCTTTCAGATTAAGTGCTTTTGCCCAGGGCTTGTGGTTGAAGTCAGATTTCTTTATTAGGAACAGAGCATTTTAGAGCTAACAGAGACTTTCAATATCTAACAACCCTAATGGATTCAGAGCTAATTTTAGAAAAAGATATGTCTGGCACACATATTGATTTGCAGTACTGATGAAGTTTGTGTTTCTTCAGAAATATGTACTTCCAGTTATTTTTCCATTTCCCTATCCACCCAAATGAGATTTCTAAAACCTTGAATTATAATTCTTGACAGGATATAGATGGCTGAGACTCACCTTTATTAGAATCAATGTGGTATCCTGAGAAGTATTGACTTTGTAGAAGATAACCTTGTTTTGGAATCTTTACTCTGCCAGTTACTACCTGTATGGAATTAGAATTCTATACAGGGGTGTAAAATTGGGTTAGTCGTTTATGAAATCTCACACACACACACTCACACACACGTTTACAGATGAGGACACAGATAGATGTACACATACTAGAGGAAGTCTGGTTACATGTTGCTGTCTTTGGAAATTTACTAGAGATGTATAAATTGCTTTAGTCGTGTGTGTGAGCAGTAAACCAGTAAACATTCAACAGATGAAAAATGATATTAGTATATAACAATAATAAAAATTGTTTTCCCTTTGTCAATCTCAGGTGGAATATCTAAGCAGTGTTTATATTCCGTACCATCACTATCTCTCACATCAACAGGAGGGTCACTCAGGACACCTCCTGTTTCCTTAGAAAATTTCCTTAAGTGCATCTTTTGGAAAACTACATTCTTCTGCATCACTTATACTGACACAATCATTTATATAAGTTCAACAAAAAATGGTGCCCCAGAGTCCATGGAAATAATGCCTAGGAAATTTATTAGATATTCTGAGACATAAGTTTTTTTCTAACAAAAAAGATATAACATTAGCTGACCGAGTGGACAAAATAAATTGTTCCAACCTGGTCTCATCATGCTTTCTTTTTTCTTGTCTTTTCTGTTTTTTTTTTTTCTATGTGTATGTGCACATGTCTATGTGCATCTGTACGGTACTCTAACTTCAGCTGTTTGAGAGGGTTTTTCTTCAGTTGTCCATTTAAGCTCTTCTTAAGAGCCCTGGTCAGCAAAAGGCAATGTAGGGACCATCTAAGTAGAGTAATTACTTTGAAACAAAACGTATCTTTAGAAAAGTGATTCCTCCTTCTCTTCCCTATGCCTTCTATGTAATAAAATACTGAATTATGGTCATGCCTGCATAATTAGTAGGATATCTATTTTAGAAGAAATAACCTGAAGCAAAGAATTTCATAGCTATATGCTTATGCTGGGTATTTATTTCCTTTGAGTTTAGTTTGCTTGGCATTACTTTTTCTCCTGGGGGTGGTCCATTGCTCTTAGAAGTAATTAAGAGCAGATATTTTGATAAATCTCAAGTCCATGCTTAGTTTAAAATCCTTCATAAGTCTGCTTTTATTGGAATTAACCTAATGGGTTATACTCTAGCCTTGTCATCAAACACACTGATCTTTCTCTTGCCTTTCTAGAGTAAGGTCTATACAGCCCATAACATCTGCTCTAGGATTAAAAAACATACCCATAGTCCCTAATTTCAATTGCATTGCTTTACCTGGTCATCTCTGATTTCCATTTAACCAACAAATAGAGTGACTACTGTATGTCAGACAGTTTTCCAAGCACTGGAAATAGAACAGTAGTCAAGTGGACAAGATTATTTTTAGCTGATAGTCAGGGAAGTAAACAGGGGTCAGAGAAGCAAGACCTTGTGAATCAGGATAAGACATTTGGCTTTTCTTTCGGTTTGTTGAGAAGCTATTAGGAGGTTTTAAGCCATAAAAATAAACTGATACAGCTTATATTTTAAGAAAAGAAAATCATTTGATTGCTGAATGCAAGTGACATCTTGAGAAGGGTTGGAGGTGCAGAGAGCTTAAATGCCTTTCTTCGCTTCCCATAAATAGAAACATTGCTCTCTTACCAGGGTCCAGGATCATGCCATGTTTCCAAACATGGGCTCTTGAAACCAGTTATAGGTAAAAATACTGGCTTGATGCTCACTAGCTATGTGACTTGACGGGGTTACATAAGCATCTTATGCTACACAAACATTTCAATTTCATCCTCAAAATGGGGATTATAATTTTACCTTTCAGCGAAGTGTAGATATTAGAATTAAATACTGATACACACAAAGCTGACGCAGTTCCTGGTACACCAAAATCTTCAGTAAGCAGCAGCTTCAAAAAAACTTTATTCATAAAATCCATTGACTACTCTCTGCTTTTGTTGTGTGGACTTTGGAATATCTTACCAGAGAGACCACAATCCCTCCCAGCTTGATTAGCCTCTTAAAGTATTGAGCTACTCACTTGTTCTTGCCATGTCTGAGATATCTCTTTTGGCTTGATAGATGGTCTGACTATAAGATTAGTATATACCAGTCATCATATTCTTCACCAAAGTCAGGGTTTTAAACTTCTGGATTCCATCAGGCCTTTGCAGCTATCTCTGCCCACCTTCTCACCTGCCCCAGTGGAAATCTACACTTATATTCTTTGTGTGTTTAATATCAGAGACATCTTATACAACCTTTGCTGCTATAGTATGTTTAGTGTCTAAGGGTCACATCCTCATTTCAACCATACATTTCTCAAGTCATTTTATGACAGATTGTTTATATCATTAGCTTAGGTGATGATTTTCACGATTTGTATCACTACCTTTCCTCTCTAGCCCCCAAAACAAGAATATTAACTGCTTTCTTGTGTTCGAGGTGTTATTAAGTCTTAGTCTAGAAATGTGTTAATCTATAAGTCTTTGATTCCAGTATCACAGTACTTTGAATAGGTCACAGTAGGCAAGTGATCTAATACAGAGAGCTCTGAAGGAATGGGTTGAATTAAATCATCTAAGAATGAGCCTCCCCAGTGAGATGCCAGGAGTTCAACTGGCCTTCTAATTTCACTGTTTTGACCCTCCAGTATAGCTAGGCTCTCTGTGGTGGTCCATGGTCATTAAAATTTTAATACTTTGCTCTTTCCTCACATCCTGAAAGTTTGGGGAAAAGAATGACTTTTGTGACTGCAGTTGTCATGTACATTTGAATTTGAGGTTAGCTAGAGATTTTCTGATGAAAAAAATTCACATTTGTTTTTACATCAAGTTATTGGCTATGATTTAAAAGGCAATATAAGCCATAAAAACAAGTTTCAGCCTTCTCTTATATCATAACCACTGTACTGTGCATTTTATATGCATAATGAAATTTAATTCTATTATTTTTTCAGTCTCCTATATAGAGTTAGTAGAGATTGGGAAGCAAATATAATTATTTCCACCAGAGATCCAGTATCAAATAACACTCTTGCATTATGTCTATATGTCCCTGGTCTAAAATGTTTTTGCAAATCCTAGCCCAGGATCTCAGCAACATAAATACTGTTGAATATTTATCTTTTCAATGATTCAAAACTCTTCCAAATTAAAAAAAAAATGACATATAAAAACAATATTGCTTTTTTTAAAAACAATATTGCTTTAAACAGGAGTTGGTATATATTTTCTGTAAGGGTCTAAATTACATGTAAGTACTTCATGGGCCATATGGTATTTGATGCAACAATTACTCAGCCATTGCAGTATGAAAGCAGGCATAGAAAATACATAAACAAATGTGTGTGGCTGTGTTCCAACAAAACCTTATTTGTAAAACTGGCTGTGGCCCATAGACCACAGTATTTTGACTCCTTGCTTAAAAAATGCAATGAATATTATTTTATTTCTTAATTTTGTAGAAAATCACAAACCAATCTTCCCAACAGTGTGTTAGAAATTATTGCACTTGGTATCTCATGCTGAATACAGCTGGGATAGTCTTTCTTTAAGGAAAACTCCAGAGATGAAATTCCTCAGTCTGGGGTAGAAGAATAACTCTTACCAATGTGAGTGTTTAAACCATTTTTAAACAATTTCATTTCAATTTATAGCAATACTCAACTAGAGATTAAATCTCAGTATTCCATTAATATCTATTTTTTTTGGTCCTTCTTAAAGGAGTATTAGAATTCCTCTAAGTATGTATTACTAAGTTGAAGCAACTGAGAAAGTTCAGCAAAGGAAATGGTTGAGCAAAGATCGGAGAGTCTCAAAGCATATCAACAACAAAAGAGAGCAACACAACACATAACATGGGCATGCTTCCTGACTTCAGGAGAGAGAGAGAGAGGAAATAGTTTTCTTGTGAATCCTTCTTAACAGTTAGGGATAAATGAGTATGATTCTTAAAAGAAGAAACTTTGATGAAAGACAATTTTAAAACTCTTGAATTTGTATTTCTGTTTCTAACCAGGGGCACAAACAGGCCACAGGAACACCCACAAAGCACAGTGGAAAATAAAGGTTCCAACTCTGTGGTTAAATTTAAAATTGAAAAGAAATGTATTCTTTAATTTCCAAACTGTTAGGATCCATGATCAAAGGAAGGAGACTGATACAAAGCGAAAGTCAAGCAAAGCTTTATTTCATGCTAAGCATCCAGAATCAAACTGATAGGTCGGGGCCATCTCTTACAAAGAGGCGACGATGACGACGACGAAGACCCTAACGACGCAGACTCTGCTCCCCATGACACCGCTCCACGAGGCCACTCCCTGACAGCGCTGCTCCCAATGACTACCCCAACAATTATGACCTCAACGAGGCCGCTCTCGACCACTATTACTCCCCCCACCCCCCACAGACTAACCTTTATAGAGGTGGTTGAGCCTGGCCCATACACAGGTGGCCAATGAGATTGCAACACACAGGGAAAACTGCACAGTCATGCTCTGTTGGCAATATGGGTGGCCAATTGAATTCTAATTCACCATAGCAAATATATGCATGCCCCACTGATTGGATGTCTCCATCCAGCCTGGCCCACCCCTATATCTGGGGTTTGCAAGTAAGTTCCTCTGGGAGGGGCAGGGTCAATCTAAGTTTACAACCAAATGGCTCCCTCTGGCTAACCAGGCCCCTACATTCCTCCCTTTTCTTTGGAAATTAGTCAAATCCTTGACTTTTCAGCCAGTTCTATGTTATCCTGTTGTAAGGGGTTATATTGAGCATGTAAGACTAACATTTTTATCACTCTAATTTTCTGGATTTCATTTCATAAAATCTACTTCCCAATAAATTCCTGGTTCCTTACCTCTTTCTCTTTTCCCTCTTCCCATTCTAGTTCCTCCCACATTAACTGCCTGGCATTGAGCACATCTATCAACTACATCCTGAACCATACACCCTAATTTAGAAACCTGGAACTGCTTGCCTAGACTTTGAGGAAGAATTATTTTCCCTGCTTTAGTCTTAGCCCAGTCCCCTTCATAGTCCAATTTAACCCATTTTTGTAAATACTTTAAATATTCCTCTGAATAGTTTGGTTTTTCTGGTAGGGCTGGAGCCAGGAGTGTAACCAGTTCTTGTACTGTTTCTTGGGCTGCTTGCTTTGTGGCTTGATCTGCTAGTTGGTTTCCTTTTGAAATCAGATCAGTCCCCCTTTGGTGTCCGGGGCAATGCATAACTGCCACCTCTTTTGGGTCCCAAATAGCCTGGAGGAGAGCCAATATTTCTCCTCTGTTTTTAATTCCTTTTCCTTCTGCTGTTAATAAGCACCTTTCTTTATAAATAGCCCCATGTATATGGAGAGTAGCAAAGGCGTACCTGCTGTCTATATAGATGTTGACAGCTTTACCTTTGGCCATCTGCAGTGCCTTGGTGAGTGCACCAAGCTCAGCTTTTTGCGCTGAGGTTCCATGTGGCAGGGCTGCTGTCCAGAGTTTCTGCTCCAGGAAACCACCACAGCCCCCACATGCCTCTTTCCACCATCCATGTAGCTACTCCCATCTGTGAAGAGTCATCTCTGCATCTGGGAGGGGAATGTCTCTGAGGTCTGGCCTTATTCCGGTGACTTGGGTTAGGACCTCCCCACAGTTGTGTGGATGGTCAGCCAGCTCCTCTGGCAGCAGCATGGCTGAATTTAGCACTGACAGGGGCTGGAAGGTCACTCTTGGCTCATTGAGGAGAAGGGCCTGATACCCCATCACTCAGGCGTTAGTCATCAATTGGTCTGTTGGAGTCCAGAGAAGGCCCTCGATAGCATCGGTGGTGGTCAAGATGAGATTTTGACCCAAATTCAATTTACTTGCATCCTTGACCAGAAGGGCAGTGGCAGCATTTATGCAGAGGCAAGAAGGGAACCCAGCCGCTACTGGATCTAGTTTCTTGCTAAGATAGGCTACTGGCCTTTGCCAAGGCCCCAGAGTCTGAGTCAAAACTTCTTTGGCCACCCCTGCTTTTTCATCCATATACAAGTGAAAGAGCTTCAGGGATGGCCAGTGCTGGGGCACTCAGTAAGGCTGTTTGTAATTCCTGAAATGCTCCTTCTGCCTCAGCTGTCCACTTTATCACAGTGAGCCCCCCTTTTGCCAGTTCATAGGGAGGTTGGGCAATCTCCGCAAACCGCAGTATCCACAGCCTACAGTAGCCCACTATTCAAGAAATTCTCTCACTTGTCAGGACGTGGTGGGGTGGGGGTATTGGGTGATCACCTGTTTCCTGGACTCAGACAGTGAATGCACTCCCTCGTGGAGATCAAAGCCTAGATAAGTGGTGTGGCTCTGACAGAGCTGTGCTTTCTTTGCTGACAACCAATACCCTTTTCCCTGCAGAGTCTGTAAGAGAGTTCTCGTCCCCCGCAAACATGACTCATAGTCCTCAGTGGCTATTAGCAAGTCATCAACATACTGTAACAGAGTGACTCCCGGGTTGGAGGTTCTGTACTCATGCAAATCCTCGTGTAGGGCCTCGTCAAAAATGGTGGGTGAATGCTGAATCCTTGGGGAAGTCTTGTCCAGGTGAGCTGGCCTTAGAACACTTCCTGTGGGTCGGACCACTCAAAAGCAAAAAGGGGCTGAGATTCCTTTGCTAAAGATATGCAGAAAAATGCATCCTTGAGATCTAAGATGGTATACACAGTTCTTCTGGGGCCCAAGAGGGAGAGTAGGGTATAGGGGTTAGGCACCATTGGGTGGATATCTTCAACCCATTTATTAACTTCCCACAAGTCCTGAATGTGTTGGTGCTCCCCAGTCTTGGCCTTTTTGATGGGCAGCAAAGGTGTGATCCAGGGAGATTTGCAAGGAACTAGGATCCCGGCTCCTTGGAGGTGGTTAATGTGTTTTCTGATCCCTTCCTTTGCTTCCCAGGGGAGGGGGTACTGCTGGACATGAACAGCCATAGCCATTGCCTTTAATTGTACCATCACTGGAGGTTGTCCCCTGGCCAAGCCAGGGGGCTTCCCTTCTGCCCAGACCTCAGGAAACCCCCACCTGTAGGGTTTGGGGAAGACTCCTCCCCTTTGTCTCCTCTGGTTTTGAGACTGGCTCATAAAGGAGGTATTCATCTACTGCTGCCATAAGCACCTGTACAGGGGGTTGTCTCAAGGTTACAGTCATGTCTCCTTCCGAGAACTGAATGCCAGCTCATAAGTTGTGGAGGAGATCTCTTTCCATCAAGTTATATGGGGCATTAGGGAGGACCAAAAATCGATGTTTAACTACTCCTGAGGCCAAATTTAAAGTCCTTTCTGTTGTCCATTTATGTCTCTCTGTGCCATTTGCTCCTTGTACCCAGACTTCCTCTCCAGATAGTTCCCCCATAGGTTTAAGTAATGATGGAAATTGGGCTCCCATGTTCTCCAAAAATCAACTGATTTTCCCTCCACTTCAATTTTTACCCGAGGTTTGGGGAGGGCTTCCAAACCATGGCCCCTTCAGTCTCTGGTGGCGAGCATTGTTGTCTTCCTTTTGGGGCACTCCCTGGCTCAATGTCCTTTTTCCTCACAGTAAGTGCCCTGATCTGAATCTAAGTCTTCCCGCTTGCCTTCTCTGTGCTTAGGCTTTTCCTTCCATTTACTATCCCCTACCTGCCTCATGTAATGCCAAAACCTTAACCAGCTTTTTGTCTGTTTTTCATCCTCCTGTGCATCCCTGTTGTTAAACGCCTTTTCTGCTATTCCCACTAACTCAGATTCTTCCCAACAAATCCTTCAATTTTCTGAAGTTTCCTCCCTATATCTGGGGCTGACTAACTGGCAAAAGCAAGATTCACTGCTCTCTGATTTTCAGGTGCCTCAGGGTCAATCAGGCTATACATTTTATAGGCTTCAATAAGCCTTTCTAGGAAAGCTCCTGGAAACTCACTCTTACCTTGAGTCACTGTACTAATTCTGGTTTAGTCCGAGTGCAGCTTTTACTTCTGGAAATTCTTACCCATTTCATTTCCAAGATTTTAACATATCAAAGACCTGTATTTGTTCTGAAAGTCTCTCATATGAATTTCCTTTAAGGCAGAATTCATCTTACAAGAGAATTAAAACAATTACAAATGACAAAAACTCAGAATAGATATGGTTAAATATCAAATGATGACCCTTATCAAAACATTAAAACTTCAGGAAATGTATAGAACCTCTGGAGTAGTTACAGCATTTACCCAAATGTAACCCAAGGTTTATCATTGATATAGTAGTACTTCCTGAGTAACTTAGCATATCAAGGAAAAGCCTTATGAGTCAAAGAGATCTCATTTACAATTCTGGACGGGCAAAGAGAAAAACATTTAATTTTCTTAGAAACATCTCAATCTCTAGTGAAGACTAAATATTAACCAATTGTGAACTGTTGCAACAGCAAGTAAGCACAAAACATGTCTACCAACAGATTTCAAAAGCACAAACCCAGTTCCAGCAACCAGCACCCTAGCGCTTCATCCCATTTGTCATCCAAGCAAAACTTCAAAGCTTCAGGTTACCAAAGACTCTGACAACTATTTTAACAATTACCCATTAAAACCCTGAGACAGACAATTAACCATCAGTTCAGTCATCTCTTTGCTAACAGATTTCATGTTCCACCTGAGCCCATTCCACTTCAGATGCCATGCTTTCCCGCCAGCAAGGGGGAGGAGCTAGGCAGTCCACGTTGGGCTAGAGAAGGTAAGAAATTCACTGAAACAAAGGGAGTTTCAGCAGCTTCTTGGGAATATTCCTTAAAGTCTCTGTCCCAAGTTAGACTAACACCAGCTGGCTCCAGTTATAGCCCTTAACAAACGAAAAGAGTGAGGGAGAAGCCCCACATCTATTATGAGGAATGGAGAGTCAAAAGTCAGAGTCCCCTTACTCTCTGCTTCCCCTATTCCTTCAAGCACAACAAACAACACAACAGACAACAAAAAGACAACACAAAGACAACACAAAGACAACCACAGACCCAGCGGTCCTTACCCAAAACTGGCTGCTGGTGGGGATTTTCTCGGTCCCCGGTGACCGCCTAGGAGAACTGAAACCCCCCAGCAGGCCCCTGACTGCCCAGGGGGACTCGAACCCCCTGGTGATCTACCAGTGGAGGGAAGGGGCGTCCCCGCATCCACTCCAGCCCTGGGGAGCATGGCTACATCCAGCTTCTCCCCGGTGGGCCATATCCTGGAGCTCTGCAACCAGACAGATAAACAGGATCCCAAGATCTTACCTCTGGACACTTTTCCCAGAAATTCTGATGCTGGCTCGTCATTTGATCCCTGACGAATCCCCAATGTTAGGGTCTGTGATCAAAGGAATGAGCACTGAACGAGAAAAACATGCAGCCAAGAATACTATA
>PISX010038590.1:0-10074 GCA_004024625.1 Mellivora capensis
CCCAGTTTTACCATCCTGATTTCTTATGTCTTTATCCTCACCAGCATTCTTCATATCAGATCTGCTCAAGGACGATCAAAAGCCTTCAGTACCTGTAGCTCTCACATCATTGCTCTTTCTCTTTTTTTTGGGTCAGCTGCATTCATGTATCTTAAATATTCTCCTGAATCTATGGACCTGGGAAAAATTTCTTCAGTTTTCTATACTAATGTGGTACCCATGCTCAATCCTCTGATCTACAGTTTGAGGAACAAGGATATCAAGGTTACACTGCAGAATGCCCTGATTAAAATATGGAGAAGAAACATGCTGTAATTATAAGGTATAATGTAAAGGAATTTGATTTTTAAAAATTTTTGTTAGTATTTTTCAGGAAGAGGTTTTGATCATTATCAATATTTCTGCAGATTTTGTTATCTGTGTTTTAATAGATTCATCTTATCATTTCCCTTATGTCATTTCCCTACGTTATCTCATTTTTTGCCTCCATATTCCTGTACCTGATAATAGTTTACTAAATAACTAATAACATATTTAAAAAGAACAAATATACAGATTCTTTTTTTTTCCATACTGTTTCTGTCTCTGGGCTATTCCTAACCTGGACAAGTATGATAAAATTCCCAAGTGCCAGAGAGTTGAAATTACAGCTTGCTCACCTAAACCCAGAAGTGTGAATTACTTTAGAAACATTCTTTTTCTTTTCCATATTGTTGCTGATATAGGCAACAGGCTTCAATGAGATGTGTTCATTACAAACTACGTATATAGCTTAAAGTATAATAAAATCCTTTTGGTCTTTTCATTTTGTTCTATTTTCTTACTAACTTTTCTTTTTATTATTCTGTTCTTTCTTCTTCCCTTTGAAAATGGTCAAATCTGTGTTACACAGCACCTGCGTTTGGGAACCTCAGTCAGCCCAGTTCATTTAATACTGAAGTGAATACATATGACTCCACCTTTTATTGCCAAAAATAGTATTAACATAGTATGACTACAGAAATAATACATATGTATCTCAGGATCCAAATATAGGGGATGACTGGTATATCAGATATTTTGAAAAAGAGCCTAAAGTTCTCACTGTAGTCTTTTAGTTATCACTTAAAAGAAAATAATGCATATTGGGAGAAACATGTTAAACATTATTTTACCTTTTTAATGATGTTTATAATGAAAAAAAAGGTATATACTAATGATAATAAACTATTCCTAGCAACATTTTGTGAGCTTACTTAAGTCTGTGTCTTAGTCCATTTGGACTGTTATAACAAAATACTACAGAGTTGGTGGCTAATAAACAATGGAAATTTATTTCTTACAGTTCTGGAGGCTGTAAGTCCAAGATCAGGATGCCAATGTGAATGGCTGAGGGCACTCTTTTAAGTCACACACCTCTCATTATATCCTCACATAGTGGAAGGCACTAGTGATCTATATAGAGCTATTTTTATTTTATTTAATTTTAATTTTAATTTTTTTTCACTTTTTATTTTTATTTTTTAAAGATTTTGTTTATTTATTTGACAGACAGAAATCACAAGTAGGCAGAGAGGCAGGCAGAGAGAGAGGAGGAAGCAGGCTCCCTGCTGAGCGGAGAGCCCTATGCGGGGCTTGATCCCAGGACCTTGAGATCATGACCTGCTGAAGGCAGAGGCTTTAACCCACTGACCCACCCAGGCGCCCCTGGAGCTGTTTTTATAAGGCACAAATCACCCTCAGGAGAACTCTATTGTCATGACCTAAGCATTCAAAAGGCCCCACATCCTGATATGTTTGTGGGTTAGGATTTCAACATTTGACCATAGCACTTTGTCTCACCAAGAAGATAATAAGGATTTAAAGTAGATACTGTTTCCTATAGTTTTCCTGTTTCTTAATGTTTTTCTCATTTGTATATTTAGAATGTCATATATATTGGGAGGACAAAAAATACTTGTTGAATTGGATTATCTTGTTTGAATAACAACAATAATGTTTATTCCTAAATCAATAAATTATATTAATAAATATACAATAATATATTAATTAATAAAATTAATATAATATGATAACAATAATAAATCAGAAAGAACTTTGGGGTATAATTTGTTTGTGGGAGTGGACTGTGGCAGTCATAAGGAGGTGCTGCTCAACTCTTCAAGAGAACCAGCTGTGGGAAGCATTGTTGACTGATAGTCTATAGCTTATACTCCTTTGGATTCACTGTTGTGTTCAGGCAGAGTCCATGCTCACTCTGAGATGTCCCCAGCTAATGGCTTAGTGTGATGGGTCATAGAGGAGCTGGCCAATAGCTGTGTAACATAGGTGTCTTTTGATAGGCATTTTTTGCTTAGGTACTTCTAGTCATCCTAACAGAGACATTCTGGAAATGCACTGTAGGCTGAGATTTTCCTACCATGTCTTTCCTTCTTTCTCTTCTTTCTTAGGTGTCAGAGTTTCAACCCAGTTTGAAGACCTTTATCACTGACTCCCTCTCCCTCCCATTTTATCCTTCACAGCTACTTGCCACAATAAATGCCTTGGAGGTCTAATTATTTCTTGGCATCTGCTCCTTGGGGACCTCTAGATGACACAAAAGGTTTACACTAACTGATTTTAACACTTAAATTTAGGCTTTGATAATGAAGACAGATTGGTTTTGTTATAAAGATAGGTAAATAAGTCATGGTACAGCACAGAAGGTTCAGAAAGAGATCCTTACTTATACAGTCAATTGATTTTTGACCAGGCAACAGAGTAAATCTATAGGGATAGGAAAATACTTTAAGCAAGTGATTCTGGAAATTCTGTTCTTGAGAAAAAAATTAAATGATCTCTACCTCACACCATATACAATGATTAATTTTAAATGGATCAGACTATACATGTAATGTTTAAACATAAATCTTTTAGAAGAAAACATAAGAAAGTATGTTGGTATAGGCATAGATTTCTTAGACATATTCCAGAAAGCACTAAACTCAAAAGAAAAAAAAAGACAAAATAAACTTCATTAATATTAGAGCATCGGTTTACCAAAAAAATTCATAGGCAAGCCACAGATATTTGCAATACCTGTATTTGAGTCTCTGATAAAGGTATTGTAACCATTACATATAACAAGTTAAAAATTAAAAGATACGTCAATAATAAAAGACCATTTCATAAATGGGCAAATGATTTGAAAGCCCAAAAGTCCCAAAGAAAGGCACACAAGTGGCCAATAAACACATGGAAATGTGTTTAACTTTATGCACCTCCTTAGATGCATAGTCAGTAGTTGGACAACACTCCCTGGGCAGCTGTACTGTCCTCTCTTGCTTCATTGCATGGTCTCTGCCCCTTGAGAGGCTCAAGCACTTATTGGGCCTCCTCATTGGTCTCCCTCCATGTTGGACCCAGCACTGGGGGATCCTCTACTTCAGATATCCAAGCACTTTAAAACCCTCCATTCCTCCAAGCACCAATCCTATAGAGCTTCTCCTCTGAGATTCTAGAACCTGATCATGCTTCCTCTTTCCATGAGTTCTACCAGTTATGAGTGTGGTAGCTATTTTATGTAGTTTAATAGTCTTTATATTTTTCAATATTTTTGTCTTTCCACCTTGCAATATCTGAATAAATCAATTACTTGTTTTAAATATACTCCATAAGAAGCACATATTATACCATTTGTTTTTCTGACTGTACCTTGCCTGTTACAGGTAGCACATTTTATGTGATTTTGATGGATTGATTTGCTCACTTTAGGAGACATTATATTGCCTATCAGCACATTCCAAACCTCAGTGGCAGTGATTAGTCACTGAAGTCATTTGACTTCTCTTTTCTACCATAACTGTTTTTTTTAAACTTTTCTTTTCTCTCTAGAGTTACTGAGTTGGTAAGACTAAATGTAGGGATTTTGATGGTTCTCTTTTTGCTACATGGGGAGAAGCTACCTGAGATTAAAACTGAATAGAACCAAGCAGAACAAAAAGTGGAAAGAGAGACATACACATGAATGACTTAGTCCTATACAGCTATACAAGGAACCATGTACATCCTCAGCTTAGCAGCTTTACACATTTTTGTGGTATAGGATGGCTTATCTAGACAGATTCAGCTTGAATTTATGTCACTTAATTTAAAGGATTCTTAATGTACCCTCTACAAAATATTCCACATATACCACACAATTCTGCATAGTGTAATGGTAAAAGAAATCAGTTCTGCATTCAAAGACACTTAAATATAAATGTTGCTCTGGCACTTGCTGTCTTGACCATGGAGCAATCAATTAACCCCTCCTGCCTGATTTAGAGGGTGGGCATGAGGGGGACATGAGGGAATGTGAATAGAGAATCTAGGACTGTGACCAGCTAACAATAACTAAGAGTGGTACAAATCTCAGTTTCCTTGTCTATCACTCTAGTTATATTGAGAAATCATTGGGTCAAGACCTGTACCTCATTTTGTGTGTGTTCACTCTGTCTTACAGTCTAGATGCTCAAAAATTGTTCATTAAATGTAATGAGTCAGGAAAATCTCTAAAGAGAGTCTATTTATGGAGTTTTAGCCCTCCTACTTTGGGTAGAATAGGACTCTCAGGACATGGGACATTACATTCCAGACTCCAGGTTCCTGTGGACTTGGTATGCTTCTAGATTTCATGTTAGAATTACAGTGGAGGACTCTGGTTAAAGATGGAGGACTAAGATAAGCAACTTGTCTCTATTTCTTCTTGAAACTCACTAACATGACAAAAGAGGGATTAAAAATGGCACTAACTCACCTACTTTACTCATAACCATATAACAGTAGCAATTAGGAATAGAGAGCAAGAAGAGAGTGTGCATATTTGTACAGTGGTGGTACAGGGTAGAAAAAGTTAACAAATTCTCACCTTAGTAGGAGTCCTGGTTAGAAAACTATTAGAGTAATCTAAATTGGAGATGAAGAGAGAATATAGAAGCTGTGTAAGAGGGAAAGCCAAATATTTCAAGGAGTTGGATTCTCTGGGAATGGGAGACTAGATGAAGATGGCCAGTGAGAAGAAGGTGTTTAAGTTTAGGTTGTAGATTAGTTGCCTGGATGATGTCAACAATGTGCCGACTTTAGTTTTGAGCACTTTGAGCCAAAGGCATGTAAGATAGAACTTTTTGAGAGGAATTTATGGAACTCCACCTACATGTAGCTATGGATCTACATATGGATCTGCATTTCTCAAAAGGAGGGATTTTACCACCCAAGGGATGCATACTAGTGTCTGGAGAATATTTTGATTGTCACACGTGGTGGTGGGGGATACTACTGGAATCTAATGGGTAGAGGCCAGGCATGCTTTCTTCTTAGGATACACAGGACAGCTTCAAAATAAAGAATTATCTAGTCCAAAATGTCCATAGTGCCAAGGTTGAAAAATCTTGATATAATGAATATGGATTGGAAATAGGGGAGGGATATCAACACTTAGGCTCTTTTTATGTGCCCTGTATGTTTCTGATACTTTATATTATTTAACTCCTTTAATCCCCACAACAACCCTATGAGATTTCTCCTTTAAAACTCTGTACATAGGTATTAAATAGATATGAAAATATACATACATGGGTCAGAGAAGTTATATCACTGTCTTCAGTTTCACAATTAAGGATTTTCAAGTCCAGATTTGACTTGAGGGCCCACTCTCTCTCTCTCTTTTTAAGTTTTTTAAATGTATTTATTGTTAGTTTTTCTTTTCAAATTTTTATTTAAACTTTATTGATTTCAGGAGTAGAATTCAGTGATTCATCACATGCATACAACACTCTGAGCTCATCATATCAAAGTGCCCTTCTTAATACCCATCATTCACTAAGCCCAGCTCCAACACTCCCACTATTTTTTTAAAGATTTTATTTATTTATTTGAGAGAGAGAGAGAGAGAGGGTATGAGAGGAGAGAAGGTCAGAGGGAGATGCAGACTCCCCGCTTAGCAGAGAGCCCAATGCAGGACTTGATCCCAAGACTCCAGGATCATGACCTGAGCCGTAGGCAGTCGCTTAACCAACTGAGCCATCCAGGAATCTGTAACACTCCCACTCTTTAACCACTTGGCTAAAACATCCCTTTATAGACGTGAAATCCACAAGCATGGACAATGCTAAAGCTGTGATTTAATGTTTTACAAATGCAATCCCAGAGACTTCAGGAAAGTGCTAGAAATGGCAAGTGACTGTGCCCCAGACTTTCCTCTTAGAACTGTGCATAGACTACAGGGGGTGAGGAAGGAAGTGACAAAGGGAGGCACTCATTCCTCTGCACTGGGGATTAGGAATTCCTATTGTGAAATTATAAACTGAGCAAAACATTGAGTCTCAAAGGATCCAGTGTTGGGCCTGTGACACAGGATATGAATATGGGTTCAATAATTTCTATCTTCAGTGGACTCATTTAACTTGGAAGGAAATAATGAGGGAGAAAATAATTTTCTGTGCTACTAATCAATTTTCTCAGAACTACAGGTCATGGAATAGATTCCCATTGGAGTCAACTGATTGTTTTGGAGCTCATATAAGGTTGTTTTCCTCCTTGCAAGTGAAGAGGACTTCTGGGAAAATTCTCAAGTAGAGATCATGGCCTGTTCTCCAGAATACCACTTTTAGCATGTCAAAGACTAAGAGCTGTGCTGATGTACATTATCTTCTCTCTTGACAGAAACTTTGACACCCCAGGACTGTAGAGTAGAAGTGGCTTTAAGGTCTAGCAGAGTGAGGCCTCCAGGAAAAGGAAAATGAGGGTAACACCACCAATTTATTAATTTATTATTCTTGTCATCTGTAATCCTGAATGGAAACTTGGGGAGAAGGGAGGAAATGACATGCAGAGACATTGGGGGCCTTGAGATCGGTATTCTTTCTGCACAAACTGCATGAGTGGGAGTAAAGGAGAAAATGAGGAATCATTAGGAATAATCAGAAGAAGTCTTGCTTCTTGGATTCCTTGCATGACAACCCTGTGCTTGTAAACCAGCAGATCCATCTCTTCCTCTGGAGACAAAGAGTGAGGGTCCATTGTTAATGCTACCTTCTACTTCTGTTCCTGCAGATCATACCTATGAAGTGAATGGCTGTGGAAAATGACTCCTCTGTGACTGAGTTTATCCTTATAGGATTAACAGACCAAGCTGAACTCCAGCTACCTCTGTTTTTTCTGTTTTTTGTGAACTATGTGGTCACTGTGGTGGGCAATTTGAGCTTAATTAATTTAATTTACCTGAATTCTCACCTTCATACCCCCATGTACTTTTTCCTCTTCAATCTGTCCTTTATTGACCTCTGTTATTAATTTGTATTCACCCCTAAAATGCTGATAAGCTTTATTTCAGAGAAGAACATCATCTCCTTTAGAGAATGCATGACTCAGCTATTTTTCTTCTGCTTTTTTGTCAACTCTGAGTGCTATGTGTTGACAGCCATGGCCTATGATCGTTATGTGGCCATCTGTAAACCCCTGCTGTACACAGTTACCATGTCTCCTCAGGTCTGTTCTCTGTTGATGTCTGGTTCATATGTGATGGGGTTTGCTGGTGCCATGGTCCACACGGGGTGCATGGTTAGGCTGATCTTTTGTGATTTGAACACCATCAACCATTACATGTGTGACATCTTCCCCCTCCTCCAGCTCTCCTGCAGCAACACCTATGCCAGTGAGCTTGTGATTTCTGTTATTGTGGGCACAGTTGTCATTATATCTAGTCTCATTATCTGTATTTCTTATATTTTGATTCTTTCCAATATCATTCACATCTCTGCATCTCAGAGTTTGTCCAAAGCCTTTAGCACCTGTGGCTCCCACCTAGTAACTGTTGGTCTGTTCTATGGATTTGGGTTGCTCACTCATGTCAAACCATCATCTGCTGGGTCTTTGGACCAAGGGAAATTTTTCTCAGTGTTTTACACCAATGTGGTACCCATGCTCAACCCTTTCATTTATAGTCTCAGGAACAAAGATATCAAACTTGCTTTGAGGAAAACCCTGAAGAGAATTTCAAACTGAGCAGAACCATCTATCCCTCCTTTGCTGTTTTTTTCTCCACGTTCTGCTCTTCCTTATCCTCTTCTTCCTATTCTTTTTCCTTTTCCTTATCTTTCTAAAGTCTTTCTGGCAGGATTTTTACTTTAATTTCTTTTTTCTCTTCTTACTTGGTGTTAACATGTAGACCTATTCTTGGACACGAGGGTCATTCTTGGTTCCAAGATGAACCCAAACTGATCTTTATTCCCCATATGAGTTGAAGACACTAGGATAACCTCCCCTATCTAAGGATAGGACTACCTATTATTTTTTCTCTTGTCTCTCCCATCCAAGGTCTCTCCCATCCAAGTAGCATGCTGTCTTACCAGTTCATTTCTTTTCTTCTTTTTTTTTTTTTTTGCTTTCTCTGAAACAATTACACAGAGCACTTTCCTGTTTTGAGAGTTTTATTAATTGTAACTGCATTAAAACAGAGAAGGTATGATAAATATGTGGACACAGTATAGTGGTAAAAAAAACTGCAGAAAATATTAGGGTTCTTTTAATAATGGTTCTTGTTCTTGATTTTTAGTCCCATATAGGTAAAAGAAGTGAATACTCTGTTAAACCTAGCTTCTTTCTTTTATTCTTGAGGATGCTTGGAAATGAATGAGCCACTCTATTCTGCTTGTCTTATTCAATCCCCACTAATAATGAATGCCTCTCAGTAGTGGTCAACTGATATTTTGCCATAAATAGAATTGAAATTGTACCACTTGTCTGTGTACCCGTGGATTGTGATTGTGATTAAAAATCACACAATAGGGATGCCTGGGTGGCTCAGTTGGTTGGACGACTGCCTTCGGCTCAGGTCATGATCCCGGAGACTGGGGGTCGAGTCCCGCATCAGGCTTCCAGCTCTACGGGGAGTCTGCTTCTCCCTCTGACCTTCTCCTCGCTCATGCTCTCTCACTGCCTCTCTCTCAGGTGAATAAATAAAATCTTAAAAAAAATCACACAATAATATTCTTGACTACAGAATAGAGTGTCATGAGCAGTGTCAAGATTCTTTGTTTGCCTGTGTTAACACAGATTCCCTTTGGCAAAGGAAGATCTATTCCTGCTTTCAAAAGATGAACAAAAATATATGGCAAAAACCTTGTCCTGTTGGGGTTTATTATTTCACTATAAATAATTGGACTCCTCCCTTTGGTCAAATCAAATCTGTGGCCCATACATGTGCCACATTCTTTACAAATTATATTAAAAGATAAGTCTCTTTAACCTGTTCCTTGGAGGAGAAAATAATTATTCAACTTGCTCAAGATCACCCAGCCAATGATGCAGAGCCCAATACTTTAATTCCTGTTCATCTCACAAAGAAATGGAAGAGATGAAAGGAGAATTGTGAATGAGTAAGAGAACTTCTAGAGAGTTTTGCCAGAACAAGTTTGAAAATGGTAATTTCCTGGGAATAACATCTTCAGCCAGGATGCCTGTCCAAAAAAGATTATATACAGGCTTTGATGCCCAACTAGAAAAATGCAGCTGTCCCTGGAGAAGTTTGATTTTAAAGTACGGGTAAGCAGGGTAAGTTACCAAGAGATGTTTCCTCACGATTTTTTTTTTTTTTTAATTGTGATCATTTCCTGGAATAGTAAGGCTGAGGAGTTTGGGAAATGTCACACTTTTCAGAATATTATGTATACTGTTAGATATTTTGCTATCAGTTGGAAAAAAGCAATGAAAAAGAGTTCTTTATAATTAATACAATGGTAAGCAGAGCTCTACAAAATTTTATTTTGTGTATTACCATAGAGAATAAACTGTCTATATCATCCATCACTACTTTTAATTGATAAAAGGATATTGCAGGGCAAGTTATTTGAAATGGACCAACTATATCTACTAACTTTATCACACGGCTGTATCTTACATTTTTTTAAATTAACATGTAATGTATTATTTGCTTCAGGGGTGCAGGTCTGTGAATCATAAGTCTTACACAATTCACAGTGCTCACCATAGCATATACCCTCCCCAATGACCATAACCCAGCCACCCTATCCCTCCCCCCGACCCCTGAACAACCTTCAGTTTGTTTCTTTTTTTTTT
>PISX010038591.1:0-10059 GCA_004024625.1 Mellivora capensis
CCCTCAACTCCCTTCTCCTCTCCATCTCCCCATGTCCTCCGTGTTATTTGTTATGCTCCGCAAATAAGTGAAACCATATGATAATTGACTCTCTCTGCTTGACTTATTTCACTCAGCATAATCTCTTCCAGTCCCGTCCATGTTGCTACAAAAGTCGGGTATGATACTTTTATTTCATCCCAGTGAAAGTGATTTCCAACAACTGGCCTCCAGAATGGTGAGAAAGCAAGTGTGTGTTGTTTGAAGGCCCCAGACTGTGCTCAACTGTTACAGCAGCCATAGGAAACTTGTTCTTTATGATCTTTATGATCTTTGTTCAACTTTGTTCAACTTTGTTCAACTGTATTCTCAATTTAATGTGTGACTGCATTATAACCTAATGTGTTCAGTTGTCTGTGTTCTGTTTTTACAAACAGATACTGAGTTTCTCTGGTTCCTCTTATATGCAGCTGTTCATTCCTTAAAATCTTTTACTGAGCCCCAGCTCTGATCTAGGCCTGAGTCTTTGTTAGACACCAGACCAGAAATTGCACCAGGATGCATAGAACTTTTATTTTAATGGGGAAAACAAACAAACAAAAAAGGAGTAAACACACAAAAATGAATATACAATGTTTTGATCAGCATCATGAAGGAAAAGATGATAGATGCAAATATTTGTGGGTTTTTCCTTGTTACTTTGTTCCTACACAGGCTCACATTTCATTAGATACTCTTGAGTTCCATGAAGTAGACATTAGTCTAGGTTCTGAGAATACATACCTAAGTAAGATAACATTTTTGGTCTCAAAGGCTTGCAATTCAGTACCAAGTTTAACCTACAAAAACAAACCAATATAATCTGTAAGTGTTTAGTTCTATGGAGAAGGTTAGCAAATTAGATTAATGAAAGGATAAGAAAAGGAATAGAAGGGAAAGGATGCAAATGTTTAAAGCACTGTGCTAAGATCTGGCTCATTCAGTACCCATTTAATATAAGCCTGTGAAACTAATGGGCATTAGTTTCCCCATTAGAAACTCAGAACACTTAAATAACTGGCCCTATATCACAAAGTTTGGCTTGGAATAAAATTCACATTGAATTTGTCCTCTCTCCAAAACCTGTGCTAATTTTATTGGGGCTAGGCACTTTGGGTATGATATGGAGGCTGGGTGAGGATTCACAAAGAAATCATTGTAGAATCAAACTGTATTGGAGAAATTGATATTTTTTTTCCAGGATATATCTTCCCCGATCCCACAACAGCATCCAGATGGTCATATGTGAAGCTCTCTATATCTGTTAGTGTAAATAATATAATAAATAATATTAGCTGCCAACAGGCAAACTCCAGAATGGCAGTGGCATGACCACAGAAGTTTTTCTTGCTTGCATATGGTTCCATTAATTGTTCTGTAGGAATGTACACAGACATTCACTTGTACCAGTTCTTTCTTTTTAGTGGTTTTGTCATCACTTGTGGTCTGAATTCTCTTCACCCAGCTGGTGATGAATAGAATGAACAGGACATCACATAGGGAGGATCATGGGCAGACTTGGAAGTGGCATATATGACCCTTACTCACATTCCATGGACAAGAACCAAGCACATGGTCAAATTAACTATATGAAGTGTGGAAACAGAGAGCCTGCATATGTTTCCAAGAGTAAATGTAGTTTGGAAAAGAACTAACCAGTATTTTCCATTGTAATGCTTATGATCATCAGATATCCATCTTACACTTTCTCTCATACAGGAAATTTATTATCCACTCCACAAAGGAAACAACCTAAATCCCAACTAATCAACAAAGAAGCACAATGTCCAGGCTTTCCTACAGGTTAAATGGTCTTCTCTACCCAGTCCATGTGTGGCTCCTTGTTGCCCAGCAATTATACAAAGAAAACATAGTTCACTCCACATTCATACCCAGTAAATAATGTTGGGCCTGAATAAAGATAATTGGGGGAAAAAAGAGCCTCCATTCAGAACAGTCAGCAAAGAAAGACACATAAAATTTCAGTTTAGAAAATCTTATGGAATTGACAGTAAGTAGGCTGCTCCACCTGGTGATTGAATATATGACCCTGATTTTTCTTTCTGGGGAAAACTCCATTATCCATTGTTTTCCTTACTACATGTTCAAATCTCTTAAATTTTTTTCTTATGCATTATTTTTTATTACCATTATGGAAGTACATCAAGGAAAAAACTAAGTGTAACACAACAGTAACAAGGGAGGTTTATTCATAAACTGCTTTCACGAAAAATATTATATTTGTTCAGCATTTCAGATGTTATAAAATTAAATAAATAAATCAAATTCGAGTTATTGATATGTTTTAATACCCTATATGGCCATGAACATTGAGATATGGCATGGAGTAGATTTAAGTGGGATGAAAAACTTTTGTGAATTCTAGATCACTAGAAGATTAAACCTGAAGAATATCTTGTCTTCTCAAAACACTTCTTGATAGCATTCTTGACTTCTTTGTTCCTCAAGCTATACACAATAGGGTTCAGCATTGGGATGACCACAGTATAGAACACAGATGCAATTTTGTCTGTGTCCATGGAATGATGGGAACTTGGCTGTAAGTACATGACAATGACTGTCCCATAAAACACGGAAACTGCAACAAGGTGAAAAGCACAGGTAGATAAAGCCTTCTGGTATCCATCACCTGACTGTATCTTCAAAACCGTGATAAATATGAACATGTAGGAAATCAAGATTATAAGGAGAGCAAAAAAGATATTAAAGCTTGAAATAAGCATAAGAATCAACTCATTAATGTCTTTGTCTGAGCAAGTCAGAGTCATGACTGCTGGAATATCACAGAAAAAGTGATGGACCACATTGGACATACAGAAAGAGAGACTGAATGTGTCTCTAATATCAATAGCAGCAGTTAGAAAAGCAAAGATGTAAGAGCCTATGGCCAGACGAGCACACACACCTGTCGTCATGGTGGTGGTGTAATGGAGGGGTCTGCACACTGCTGCATAGCGGTTATAAGCCATTGCAGCTAAGAGGTAGTTTTCCACAGTTGCAAAGAATACAAAAAAGAACATCTGGGTAGCACATGCATTGTAGGAGATGACCTTATCTCCTATAAGTAATCCAGCCATGACCTTGGGAGTGACTGTTGAGGAGTAAAAAAAGTCCACCAGAGACAGGTTACTGAGGAAGAAGTACATGGGAATGTGCAGACGAGAGTCCAGCAGGATCAGCATGATCATCCCCAGGTTCCCAATCAGAGTGACGAGGTAGATGAGGGTAAACATTAGAAAGAGAGGACCCTGCAGCTCTGGGACATTGGTTAGTCCCAGCAGGATGAATTCTTTCACCTCTGTGTTATTCTTCATGGAACTGATCTGCATATCACAAGATGTTCTATGGCAAAGAAAGGAAAACAATGAACGAAACTGGTTGCACAGAAATGGAAATGTACAAGCATTATTCTATTAGAGCAATAATTTTTCTTTAATATTCTCTATTTCTGAAGCATGTCATGGCAAACCAATTTAGTGACAACTGTCTCTAGAGTAATAAGCTTTTGGATAAGGAGTGTCCTTACAGATCATCTTCCCAACTTCTAGATCATGTATATGAGTAAACTGAGTTGCAGGAAAGCTAACAAGTTATCCAAGTTCACATGTTTGAAATGAATCCATCTCCTATATTATCTCTTTTAAATCTAACAACTTACACTTCCACAGTGCTCTCATGCCAGGTGCTCTGTATGTGTATATTTATTTGATCTTCTCATCAGTCCTATTAGATTGTTTAGTTATTCCTCCCCTATAGATACCTAGTAATTTGGCAACTGAGAGATCAAGTAATTCATATAAGTTTAGTTAGGTATTAATGGACAAAGCCAAGCTTTAGACAAAATCAAAAGGATTCCCAACCTAAGTGTTGTTAATGAATTTGAATTGACTTTAATTTCATTCAGTTTATACTTACTTGTCTCTATTGTGCTGAACTTAATGCCTGGAATGGAATAGTTACATAATTCACAGATAAATGCATAGTAGATGCAGTGGACTAGACGCAGCATTAGAGCCATGTGCAATCAACAAAGGCAATTCTGAACAGAAGGTATAGCATTGGATGTAAAGGCCTGGTCTCTGAGAATCATGTGTATGCAATCATATATCATACCTACCATTTATGACTGGAGACATTGGTCCTAACTTCTCTAAGTCTCTATCCACCACCAAAATGAAAGTGCTGTTGGAACCTACCTCAAAGGATTATTGTAAGAATTTAAAGACATCGTGTATAAAAAGAGTTAGCATAATGAGGGTACCAAGCACAGTCCTAAAGAGTAGTAACTATAATATTATTAACATAGAACAGTGGTCTCTTTGTTGGTGTAGGAAAGTCAAGTGACAAATACAGGGGGCTGGGTTTTTAAAAAAATGTTATTTTATTTTTTCGCTGTTCCAAGATTCATTGGTTATGTATCACACCCAGTGCTCCATGAAATATGTCCCCTCCTTAATACCCACCACCAGTGTGAGTTTAACCTTTGATTTGCCTTTTTGTACATGCTGTGTACGCAAATGTTTGGTTTTCCCCCTATTTCTCACTCTGTGCTCGTGGCTATGTCAACCATTTTGTATGAGAACCCAGAGATCTTCAAGTTTTTCTTTTCTTAATTTCTTTCTTGAGATAAACATTTTACCCTACCCATCTATCTTAGACCCATTCTTACTGTCATTCCTAAGAACACTGAGCTGGATCACCGATATTGAGGGGTGAAAATTCATAGCATGGTGTTGATACTAATCTGCAGATCTATTCATGAGAAAAATCACAAATCTTTGTATTTTTACTTGAAGCTTTGTGAAAGACATGCATTCTTTGGTAACCACTATTCTTTACCATTTCCCTCCTGGGTCCTAAACACATTTTTTTACATGTCTTCACCTTAAAGTATTTGTATTTGTCAACACCTCATTCACATAATATTTTATTGTGATATCACATATATATAATTTACTGTGTTCTGTGATTTCTAATAGCTCTTCTGAGGTTAGAAATGGCTTAAAATTCCTGCTTACGTGTAGCTGGTCTCATAGATCAAGAGACAAATAATATGGATAATAGATGATACTGATGATGATTATAATGATCATGGTCATGATGATAAATAGAGCAGAAGAGGAAGAGATATAAATTGGGTATGTACACACACATGTACACACACATATACAAATAGCCTTATTTACTGCTAAGAAAATGAGGAGTTGAGAAGTTATGTGTCTTCCTAAAATTCTACACCTGGTACGAGATAGTTAAGATATAGATAGATGCCTGTCTAACTGATCCTAATGCCTGTAGCTTTAATCACTGTATTGTCAGATTTTCTAGATGAACAGGTAATAATGGGGTAGGTTGTAGGGAAATAATAGTGAAAAATATGTAAGGGTCTTAGTAGCTTCCTGATGATCTTTCTGGAAAGGAAGAAAGTGTCATTTCACCGTGTTTGGTTAGCTATCCCTTCAGTGACAAAACACACAGTAAATAGGACTTATTTAACACCTACCCAATCAGAGTACCATCTATCCCAGGGTTTTCTTAACCTCTTAAGAAAAGCAGCATGGAATTTCAGAAATATTCCTCTGCACTTTCTTGATTACAGTGTTTTTCCCTGAACTCCTGCACTTATGCCAATATTCAGAAATAGTGTTCAAACAACCAGAAAGGAGCTCAAAAACTCACAGAAGATGTAGACACCCCGCTGCTTCTGCATCAATTACAGTTTTCACTGCAAGTGTAGATTGAATCTAGAAACTTACCTTGCTCTTGAAAAGAAAGAAAAGACAGTGCTGAATTGTGAGTCTGCAATCAGAAATTCAGCCCTGGAAGAATGTAATGTCAGGGAAATTCTGTCTCATTTCTGGTTAAGGCATTCTGAGTTCCCTGAAGCATGAAGATACAGAGAAAGGATCGTTAATATGGGGATTCCTAGGAAGTCTGTATTTAAGTAGTGCATCTACCATGGATTTTTTGAAGTACTCAGAAGACGATTTACCTCCTACTGATCCATTTCCTTATTTATGATAAGGAGATAATAAAATTATCTGTCCCACAGACTTTTTAGAATTGTATTTGTGACTAGCAAATGAGGGCAGATGTAAGCCCTTAGTAAGGGCTTAAATTTTCAACATGAGAGTTTAATTTTTATTTCAGGATGTCTTCCCTGCCTGTCATTGCAGACTCACTGCAAATACCCAGTTTGGACAGAAGCTGGTGTCTACAGCAAGGTTAGCTTTTAGTTCAATAAATGATGAATAAATGGGCTCTGCCCAACATCTGGTCCTTTTAAATAATGTCATGCAGCATCATGATGGGATTTCAGGCCATAATGAATAAGAACAAGGAGAAAATTGTACAGGTATGGAAATCTTGGGGGAAAAGACCCCTGTGAGGGCAAACACCTCTCCTCATCCCAATTATATACAGCAGAAACAATTAAACTGTATGCAGTGGCATAATTTGGTATGTGGTGTAACACATACATACATTTGCAATATTGCTCTCCTTTCTCCTCTCCCACTTAAAAAATTAAGGTGAATCTTGGTGCACCTGAGTGGCTCAGTTGGTTAAGTGAGGTTATTATCTCAGACTCCTGGAATTCTTCCTGCCTTGGGTTGCCTGCCAACCAGAGGATCAGCTCAGCTGAGGGTCTGCTTCACCCTGTCCCTCTGCCCCTTGCCCTTGCTTGTGCTTGCTTGCTCTCTTTCTCTCTTTCAAATAATTAAATACAATCTTTTAAACAATTATGGTGACTTTTACATACACCAAGAATGGTTTTGTTTAATTAATTTACATTTATTATTATTTTTGATATTTGTTCTTTAAATTTAAATTTTTCAGTGTTCCAAGATTCATTGTAGGTGCACTACACCCAGTGCTCCATGCAAACATGCCCTCCTTAATACCCACCACCAGGCTCCCCTAACCCCCCACCTCCCTCCCCTCCAAAACCCAAAGTTTGTTTCTCAGAGTCCACAGTCTCGCATGGTTGATCTCCCCTTATTATTTCCGCCAATTCACTTTTCCTTTCTTTCTCTTGATGTCCTCCATGTTATTCCTTATGCTCCACAAGTGAAACCATATGATAACTGACTCTCTCTGCTTGACTTATTTCACTTAGCTTAATCTCCTCCAGTTCCATCCATGTTGACACAAAAGTCAGGTATTCATCTTTTCTGATGGAGGCATAATATTCGAGTGTAAATATGTACCACATCTTCTTTATCCATTCATCTGTTGAAGGGCATCTTGGCTCTTCCCACAGTTTGGTGATTGTGGCCACTGCTGCTATGAATATTTGGGTACAGATGGCCCTTCTCTTTACTACATTTGTATCTTTGAGGTAAATACCCAGTAGTGCAAATGCAGGGTCATGGGGAAGCTCTATTTTTAATTTCTTAAGGAATCTCCACACTGTTTTCCAAAGTGGCTGCACCAACTTGGATTCCCACCAACAGTGTAAGAGGGTTCTCCTTTCTCCACATCCTTTCCAATACTCGTTTACTGTCTTGTTAATTTGGTCCATTCTAACTGGTGTAAGATGGTATCTCAATGTGGTTTTGATTTGAATCTCCCTGATGGCTAATGATGATGAACATTTTTCCATGTGTCTGTTAGCCATTTGTATGTCTTTGGAGAAGTGTCTGTTCATGTCTTCTGACCATTTTTCTTATAGATCTTTGATCCCAGCCCTTTATCTGTTATGTCATTTGCAAATAGCTTCTCCCATTCCGTGGGTTGCCTCTTAGCTTTGTTCACTGTTTCCTTTGCTGTGCAAAGGCTTTTTATCTTGATGAAGTCCCAAAAGTTCATTTTTGTTTTTGTTTCCCTTGCCTTTAGAGACATGTCTTGAAAGAAGTCACCGTGGCCAATGTTGAAGAGGTTACTGCCTATGTTCTCCTTGAGGACTTTGATGGATTCCTGTCTCATCTTGAGATTTTTCATCCATTTAGAGTTTTATCTTTGCGTAGATATTTCTTTGTGTAAGACAATTGTCCAGTTTCATTCTTCTGCATGTGGCTGTCCAGTTTTCCCAACACCATTTGTTGAAGAGACTGTCTTTTTTCCATTGGACATTCTTTCCTGCTTTGTCAAGGATTAGTTTACTATAGAGTTGAGGGTCCATTTCTGGGTTCTCTATTCTGTTCCACTTATCTATGTGTCTGTTTCTGTGCCAATACCATGCTGCCTTGATGATCACAACTTTGTACTATAGCTTGAAGTCAGCTATATTATGATGTGATGCTCCCAGCTTTGGCATTCTTTTTCAACATTCCCCCAGTGATTCAGTGTCTTTTCTGATTCCATACAAATTTTAGGATTGTTTGTACCAGCTTTGTGAAAATGTCAATAAATATTTTCATAGGGATCTCATGGAATGTGTAGATTGCTTTGGGCAGCATAGACATTTTAACAATGTTGATTCTTCCAATCCATGAGCATGGAATGTTTTTCCATCTGTTTGTGTCTTCCTCAATTTCTTTCATCAGGGTTCTGTAGTTTCTGGACTATAGATCCTTTACCTCTTTGGTTAGGATTATTCCTATGTACCTTATGGGTTTTGGTGCTATTGTAAGTGGATCAATTCCTTAATTTCTCTTTCTTCAGTCACATTATTAATGTATAAAAATGCCACTGATTTCTCTGCATTGATTTTGCATCCTGTGACATTGCTGAATTGCTGTATGTATGAGGTCTAGTAATTTGAGAGTGAGGTATTTTTAAAAATAATAGCTAGATATGTTTCCAATAAGAGAAACATCACTGTAAAACTGTAAGTGAATATTTGTGTTGTTCTACACTTCCCCTAAAATAGTAGCATAAGAATATTAGCATATTCAAGTACAATCTTACAAATACTGAAATATTAAAGCCTACCATTATCTAGAGGTGAGAAATTAGATGATGATACACATTTATGTGGATGAGCTTTGTATAATATAGTGCTCTCTGAGGATCAAAACTAAAAGCATAAAAATTGTGCATTATACTAGCGTATTGAATGTGCATCATTTTATATGTAATATATATATATATATATATATATATATTATAGGGGAAGACAAGATGGCGGGGGACTAGGAGGCGGCTCTGGTTCAACCTGTCCCCTAAAATGAGCTGATTACCTACCAAGAAACTCTGATCACTCATGAAATCAGCCTGAGATCAGAATTCTACTCGTCAGGATCTCTACGGGGGCAGAAGACGCCAGTGGGCAGGTAAAGCGGAGTGGGAATGCCAGACTGGTATCGGAAGATAAACAAAAGGGGGAGGGAGCCATCAGAGGAGATGCATTGGGAAGTAATACCCCAATACCGGAGTGCCCTACGACTGGGGACCAGCATTAACTTGAAGACTGATAAAAAGCACTCAAAAAGAGAAAAGATCACAGGGTGAAATTGTGGGAATTGGAACTGTTAGGGACAGGGGCTTAAGTCCCCCCACGGAGGGCAGACACCCCTGGTGCTGAGCCAGAGAGAGTGCAGTGGAGAAACCAGGTCTTGGTCTCTGAGCTGTGAGGAGACCTCCTAAGGGCGCTTGGCGTGTGGCAGGGGCTGGGACCCTCCCGGAGCAGAAACAGACTTTTGCAGTCCCCACGTGTGTGCCGCGCCACCCTAGCAGAGCCTGAGACGCACTCCACCCCCTCCCCTGAGAGAGGCGCGCGGGCGCCACAGGGGGGCTCTCTAGGACCAAACTCTCTCTCTTCGCAGATGACATGATACTTTATATAGAAAACCCAAAAGACTCCACCCCCAAACTACTAGAACTCATACAGCAATTCAGTAATGTGGCAGGATACAAAGTCAATGAACAGAAATCAGTGGCTTTCTTATACACTAAAAATGAAAATACAGAAAGGGAAATTAGAGAATTGATCCCATTTACTATAGCACCAAGAACCATAAGATACCTGGGAATAAACCTAACCAAAGAGGTAAAGGATCTGTACTCGAGGAACTACAGAACACTCATGAAAGAAATCGAAGAAGACGTAAAAAGATGGAAGACCATTCCATGTTCTTG
>PISX010038592.1:0-10082 GCA_004024625.1 Mellivora capensis
TCTTCTTCTGGAATCCCAATTATTCTAATGTTGTTTCGTCTTATGGTGTCACTTATCTCTCAAATTCTCCCCTCGTGGTCCAGTAGCTGTTTGTCCCTCTTTTGCTCAGCTTCTTTATTCTCTGTCATTTGGTCTTCTATATCACGAATTCTTTCTTCTGCCTCATTTATCCTAGCAGTAAGAGCCTCCATTTTTGATTGCACCTCATTAATAGCTTTTTTGGTTTCAACTTGGTTAGATTTTAGTTCTTTTATTTCTCCAGAAAGGGCATTTATATCTCCAGAGAGGGTTTCTCTTATATCTTCCATGCCTTTTTTGAGCCCGGCTAGAACCTTGAGAATAATCATTCTGAACTCTATATCGACATATTACCAATGTCTGTATTGATTAGGTCCCTAGCCTCTGGTACTGCCTCTTTTTCTTTTTTTTGTGGTGAGTTTTTCCGCCTTGTCATTTTTTCCAGGTAAGATTATATGAAGGAGCAAATAAAATACTAAAAGGGTGGCAAAGATCCCAGGAAAATGCCCTTTAACCAAATCAGAAGAGACCCCAAATTGTGGGGGGGAGAAAGGGGATAAAAAGAAGTTCAGAAAAAAAAAAATTAAAAAAAGAAAACAAATAAAGAAAAAATATAAAAGAGAAAAAAAAATATATATATATTAGCCTGGTGACTAGAAAAGGGTCACCCACTTAATTGTGGGGTATTTTGGTCTCTTAGAAGAAAGTACCTTCCAAAATTTTAAAGAATGAAGAACGTATATAAGGGTAAACACAATGAAGGGACAGAATATGCCTATAAAGATGAAAAACAGGGGCGCCTGGGTGGCTCAGTGGGTTAAGCCTCTGCCTTCGGCTCAGGTCATGATTCCAGGGTCCTGGGATTGAGCCCTGCATCAGGCTCCCTGCTCAGCAGGGAGCCTGCTTCCCCCTCTCTCTCTCTGCCTGCCTCTCTGCCTACTTGCGATCTCTATCTGTTAAATAAATAAATAAATAAAGTCTTTAAAAAAAAAAAAAAGATGAAAAACAGTTGTTGTTTTTTTTTAATTTCTAAAAAAGGAGTTGATAAAGTACGTTGGTTTGGGAATAAAGAAAAAGGAAGTGGAGAGAATTTGCTCAGGCTGGGGACTAGAACAAACCCGGAGCTAGATTTAGGGTATATTTTTATCCACTAGAGGAAGTTGTACCCCAAATTTTTTAGAAGAAAAAACCCTTATGTGAGTACAAAAAATAAAGTTAAATACTATGAAGGATAAAATATGACTATAATAATGAAGGGTCAAAAAAGATTCTTATTTTTTTGGAAAGGTATTGTTAAGATAAACTAGTTAAAAAATGTTAAAAAAGAAAAGGGTAAAAGTTAAAAAAAAATTTTTACAGAAAAAGAAAAAAGGAAAAAAAGTAAATTAAAGAAAAAATTAAATTAACTGCAAGACTAAAGAATCATGGGGAGAAAGCCATGAATTCCGTGCTTTGCTTTCTCCTCCTCTGGAATTCCGCTGCTCTCCTTGGTAAGTGAACTTGGTCTTGGCTGGATTTCTTGTTGATCTTCTGGGGGAGGGGCCTGTTGTAGTGATTCTCAAGTGTCTTTGCCTGAGGCAGAGCTGCACTGCCCTTACCAGGTGCCGGGCTAAGTAATCCGCTCGGTTTCGCTTTCGGGAGCTTTTGTTCCCTGAGCGCTTTCCGTAGAGTCTGGAGGACGGGAATGAAGATGGCGGCCTCCCGGTCTCCGGCCCGGAAGAGCTGAGATTCGGGGCTCCACTCCTCAGAGAAAAGTCCCGGCTACTCCCATCTCCCTCGCCTCTGGCCGCGCTCCGAGCTCACCCAGTCTGCGACCGGTTCAAGGTAACCCCGAGCTGAGAGCTCACTCCTCGGCTCTGTCTCTTAGCTGGCTTCCCACTCCGATACCTGCGAGCTCTGCGATACTCAGACACCCTTCTGTGACCCTGCGGAACCTGAGGCCACGCTGACCCCGCGTGGGCTTCACCTCGGTTTAGCCTCTGGAGCGATGTCCCTCCGTGGAGCAGACTTTTAAAAGTCCCGATTTAGTGCTCCGTGGCTCCGTCGCTTGCCGGGAGCCGCCCCTCCCCCGCGGTCTATCCTCCCGTGGCTTTCGATTCACTTCTCCGCTGGTCTTACCTTCCAGAAAGTGGCCGATTTTCTGTTTCTAGAATTGCTGTTCTTCCTCTCTTTGATCTCCCGTTGGATTTGTAGGTGTTCGCAATGGTTTGATAAGCTCTCTAGCTGATCTCCTGCTGCCTGATGTCGTCTCAGCAGCTACTTCTCCGCCATCTTGACTCCTCCCTCCCTTAGTGGGCATTTTTAAAAGATGTATTTGTAAATTCTTATATAAACTTTACACAAATAGTGAGGATTTAATGTAATAAAAAAGTACATATATACATATACAGTGAAGATTTAAAATTTAAATTCAAGATTTAAAAGCGTATTTGTTTTTACTGGAATTAAACGAGTCCAACAAACTACATAAGCAATAAAAAAATAATGAAGGCAATAGAAGGAAAATACAATAACAGCAGAAATTAATACAAGAGAACACAATTCTACAAAAGATTCAAAAGACAGAAATAGTTTTCTTAATAACTAATTTTAAAATATACATACAATATATAAATTATTAAATAAATAAAATAATTTTAAAAGACAAATCTGTAAAAATTTAAACAGAAAAAGAAAACAAATTTGTAAAAGAAAGGGGGTTCAAGCAAACAAAATTAAGAATGAAAATAAGAACATAGTTAAGGATGCAACAAGATTTTTAAAGTTAATAAGAAAATTCAAATTATAGCATTAAATTGATAAATTTAAAAAACCTATATTAAACAAAACATCTATAACTTTTTAATATATCATAACTGATTCATAAATATCTGACTAATCTCATATTTTAAAATTTTGAATCAGTAATTTAAAAACGTACTTACAGATAATAATCAAAAAATAATTTACATTCCAATTCCTTCTATAAAACTAACTTAACCCAAATGTCAAAACCAGATATGGATCATGAGCCATTAGTATAAATGGAAAAATCCTAAACACTATAACATCAAACCAAGGATACTGAAACATAAAGCATGTTATGTGGAAATATTAACTTTTATGCTATCAACAATACTTGAATTAAAAATAGAATTGGTTTTAATGAAATGTTATAGTTCACCATTTTTTGAATTAATATAATCATTTCAATATATGTAATTATTAAATGAATCTCAACACCTCTTCATGGTAATTCTTTTTTTTAATTTAAATGGTTTCAAGGAACTTCTTACTTGAAAATATGTTCTATATATCAGAACATCTATCCAGAGCCATAGAACACATATTCTCATAAATTAAATGTGAGAAGCATTCTTTAACAAATCAGGGAAAATATTAAGATGCCAATAATTATAGCTTTTTAAAATATGTTACTGAAATTCCTAGCCAATGCAGTAAAAGTGACTTTATTTAAAAAATAAATGTGTATGATCAAAAGTTTTAGGCTAATTAGTTTTAACAGCATTCTGTAAATCTATGGATGGAATTTTGGCAGAACATTTTGTGCAGGGAAGGCAAATCTGTATCCAGAGTAGATGTCTACTGCAGTAAGAATAAATTGCTGCTACTTCCATGATGACCGTGGTCCAATGTGGTCTACTTGCCCCAGGTAACTGGTTGATCACCATGGGGAATGGTCCCATATTGGGACTCAATGTCGGTCTCAGTTGCTGGCAGATTGAGCATTCCACAGTGGCCTTAGCCAGGTCTGCTTTGGTGAGTGGAAGTCTATTAGGTTAAGCCATGCATAACCTCCATCCCTAGCACGTGACCATTTTGATCATGAGCCCATTGAGTGATGACCAGGGAGGCTGGCAAAGCGGCTTACTGGTATCTGGTATCCACAGAACTGGTTGCCTTGTCTACTGGATTATTAAAATCCTCTTCTACCAAGGTCAGCCTTTGGTGAGTGTTCACGTGGAACACGAATATCTTTACATTTGTGGCTATTCAAAGAAGTCTACCAATGAACATCTTACCAAATTTCTTTCTCACTAGCTTTCTAATCACTTTTCCTCCAGTCTCTGACCATTCAGCCAAATCATTGGCCATAGCCCATGGTTTCATACATAATCACACATCTGGCCATTTCTCCTTCCAAGTAAAGGACACAACCAGGTGCACTGCTTGAAGTTCTGCCCACTGGCAGAATTTCTTTTTACCACCAACCTTCAGAGATATCCCAGAGAGAAGATATGGTGCTGCAGCTGTCCACTTTCAGGTGCTGCCTGCACACCATGCAGCCATCTGTTCTTCAGTCTCTCCTGCCTTTCTCAAAGGATCATAGAGGAACTCCCCATGAGACCATAGGTGCAGGCCAAAACAGAGAAGGCAATGGGAATCACAGACATTAAGGCCACTTTTTTTTTTTTAATAAAGTGTTGTGTTTTATTTTTTAAGATTATTTTTTATAACTTTTTAAATTTTTTTAAAATTTTTCAGTGCTCCAGAATTGTTTATGCACCACACCCAGTGCTCCATGCAATACGTGCCCTCCATAATACCTACCACCACTTCTTAATGTAATTTACTTGGGCCTTTAGGGTTTGCTTGTGCCCAATCTCATATATATATATACCACTTCCATTTGATAGTAGAGTGTTGCTGTGTGTACCAAACTTTCTGACTTGTTGGTTCAGGTCATAGTCAGTTTATAATGAGCAGCTCAGATTACATGGTAACTTGGTGGCCCAGTGGTTATGTGTTTGGTGGCAACTAAAGCCCAGTGGGAGGCCAAGAGCTATTTCTCAAAAGAAGAGTAATTGTTTGTGGAGAATGGGAGAGCTTCACTCTGAAAGCCTACAGTCCTATGCTGCAATTCACATATGGGGCATTCTGAAGACTCCAGACAGCATCTCTGTCTGCTACTGCCAGTTTGAGCACTACTGGATCTGCTGGGTCACGTGAGGAGAGCAGCTTGCACAGTCGCCTGTACCTATCGTGGAACCTTTTTTTTCTGGGCGTAGATACTGCCAACTTTTCATGGCTGTTCATAAGTAGGGCAGAATAACACATCCAAATGAGGAATATGTTGTGTCTAAATATCAGAAGAGACCCAGTAGGCATTCTGCCTTTTTTGATTGTTGGAGGGACCAGATGCAACAACTTATCTTTCCATTTCAAAGGGATAGCTCAACATGTCCCATACCACTGGGACTTTGAAAGTTTCAAAGAAAATCACAGGGTTTTTTTGTTTGTTTGTTTGTTTGTTTGTTTTTCCCATCTTTTGACTTACGAATGTCTTGCCAATAAGATTTGAGTCATTGCTACTTTTTCCAATAACCATAATGTCATAGATATAAAGGATCAGCATGATATCCTGTGGGAGGGGGAAGTGATCAAGGTCCCCATACACTAAATTATGACATAGGTATGGAGAATTTATATACTCTTGAGGTAGGACTCTAAAGGTTTCTTGCTGGCCTTGATGGTTGAAAGGAATCTATTTCTGGTAGATCTTACAGAGGAGGATGGAGAAAAGGGTATTTACCAGATCTATAGCAGCATACCAGGTGCCAAGAGATATGTTAATTGGTGTTAGCAATGAGACTACACCTAGCATAGCAGCTGCAATTGGAGTTACCACCTATTTAAGCTTTGATAACTTTGATAACTGCCACATTCTCTAAAATCTCTCTGTCTTCTGTACAGGTCAAATAGGAGGGTTGAATAAAGATGTGATAGAAATCACCATCCCTGCCTCTTTCAAGCCCTTGATTGTGGCAGTGATTGCTACAATCCCTCTAGGAACGTGGACTTGATTTTGGTTTATGATTTTTTTCTATGTAAATTTCTCAAGGCTTCCACATGACCTCTGACATCAAAACAGCCCTCATTACATAGGTAGGAGAACCAGTGTGTGGATTCTGTAACTGGGTGAGTATTTCTATTCCAATTATCCATTCAGGAACTGGGGAAATTACAGGATGGATTCTGGGACCCATTGCACCCACTCTGAGTCAGATCTTTGCTAAAACTCCATGAGACTTTGGTAACACCCTACTCTGACTGACAGGTCAGAGTGACATTTTTGTTACCCTGGAATCAGTATTGATTGAGAGCCAGTATCTAGTGGTCCCTTATAAATCTGATAATTTCCTTCTCCCTGGTGTACCATTACCCTGGTAAAGACTGAAGGTCTCTTTGGGGAAGGATGGGAGAAAGATTACTGTTATATATTTTTGGTAGTGTTCTAGTATCCTTTCTCAAGTGTTTCTGGCCTTCCCTTCATTCGTAAACTGGTTCAAGTCCAGGAATTGCTTGAGTGGCCATGACATTCTGTTTTTATGATTCAGATTAAATTTTTGTTCACTAGACCTGTAAGTTTTCTGTTTATACAGATCAAGTATGAACTTAGTAGGTGTATTATCTATTTTCCTTCTAGGAACCCCATGATCAACTACCCACCATAGGTTTTCAGGAGTCTGGTTCATTTTGATTACTGCTTAGACTCTTCTGTCCATCCTGGCAACCACACTCATCTTGCATCTGATGGTTAAGTGATATCATTTGGCCCCTGCCCCTCCACGATCCAATTATTTCCATTGCACTCATGTTTCTCAATTAAGTAATTGTATTTCCACACTGAGGTGTGTCTTACAGAGAAGAGCAGTCATGGAGCTCTTCAAGAGTGGTGGGACTTCCCTCTCAAATTTATTTTAAAAGTACTGGTGAAAGTTCTGTCTTCTGGACCTTCCTAGTGTGGATGAGTAGGTCTTAAATGACAAATCCACTTGGATACCCACATATCCCTAAGCCTTTGAATCCCTTTCTTTAAATGAACCAAGGCACATCCAGCATTTCCAATTTGCTCAATATGGGTCACGTTTTGGCCAATGTTTCAGTCAACCAACCAAGCAAACAGAGCCCTTTCTAACTCACTGAGCTGTAAAATTAAATGAAGAATCTTTGCTTAGTGAGCTCATGTAAATAAATTTGGTTTAATACAAGTTTGTTGTTTGTTTGTTGTTTTTTTCCCCACTGTTTTCCTGCAACTTTGGTATCTAATCTCACATACATTCCCCAAATTTCTGTCTATATAAATCAGAAAACTCAAGTGTAATGTACCTCCTCACGTGCTTCACCTTTAGGGTCCTCCTTGAACTTGAGTCTGGTGAAGACCTATAAACAAGAAAGGGTGGAAGGAGTGGGTCCTGAAGACAATCACCATTGCTTTGCAAGGCAATTGCCTTAGAAGGGGCCATTGCATTTTCCTCAAACAATGCAAGGTTAATACTCTCAGAAAGAGGTAGAAAGACCTGTATCATTGTGGGTAAAGAGGCTGATACCACTGGAATGGGGAAGCTATTTCTACTGGGGTTGAGGAAATTTCTTTTGTGGGTAAAGAAGATTCATCAGAATGTAGGGACTCAGTGTACCCAGCTACATTCTAGTCTTCCTACACATTACCACTCCAACTTAAAGGAATTCTGTTTTTTCTTAGTCAATGTCCTAGCTTAATAGTGGATGCTATGCAAACCTGGGGATTCAGCTTGTGTTGTAATTCAGTCATCTCAGGATGAAATTTTGCATTTGATTTTCAGTAATTTCAGCTTTTTGACAACAGGAGATAAAGGTCTGCTTCAGGGCGCACAGAGAAGCTCCTTGGTCTTTTTATGTGGTGTTTGCTTTGGGTATCAAATCACTGAACTCATGCTTTCCTTGCACCATTTGTCCAGCAACCTTGGGAACAACTAGCCAACATCACTGTACTCCATTAGCTTTTAATAAATGTTCACTTGAAAATATTATACAGACTCACCCATCTCCTTACTTCTTGTAAGTGACTGATTAAGTGCTTTCCATGTATCGCTATCCCTAGATCACACATGAACTCTCTTTACTACTAATAGTGTCATTAGCATCTCTGAACCTAATCAGATTCGAGATTCTCTTCAGGAAACCTGAGAACCAATTCAGAAAACTCATCCTTAACATTCTGCTCTTCTAGAAACACTGTCAGTATAAAAAATCTGTATTAGTCAGCATTCTCCAGAGAAACATATACATATATATATTTATCTCTCTTTCCAACAAATGCCCTATATATGAACCTTTTCCCTTGCCATGGAATATATTCACATTTCCAAGGGGAAAATAACCCTCAAGTCTATCTAGTTTACCAATCTGAAGTCTATTACCTATGATTATGTGCAGTCTCAAGCTTAGTGATAACCTATCAACCCCTGCAAGGCTGAGGCATAAGAACAATCACTGCAACAAAAGCCCCATTCAGAATAAGAGTAGGAGACAAAGGACTCTGTGGCTCATGGAAATCTTGTTGGACAGCAAGAGAGAATACTCTCATCTCTGACCATAGATCCAGTGCTTTGGGATCAAATACAGGAGACTCTGAGTCTGCTTTCTGGGAAGACTACCCTGATCCACAGTCAACCATAGCTATACCTCCATTAGCTTTGGAGCAAAATATCTGGTGAGGCTGTTCAGCTTTCATCACAAGTTCTAACTGTATGGCTTTAATTGCACTTGGCTTTCTTTAAGTTTGAATAGTCAGTGAAGGCATGTCTTTTGTTTTGTTTTTGTTTTTTTTCAATCTCCCAATCCATTTTCTCAAGATGATTGGCTTCTTATATATTTTCTTATGGTCAGTTTCCTTTGTAAATAATCAGGATGAAAGCCCACTTGGAGATCTAGGCATTTGTTCCTTTGGTACCTCAATTTCCCAACAATGGATGGTTCAAAATGAGGGGAATCATAATAATAAAGCATTCAGTTCCTCTTCTGCTGTGCTTTTTGTAATACCAATCCTTTCTCTTCCACTGAAGACATTGCTTCTTCAAAATGACAGCATCGGGACACCTGGGTGGCTCAGTCACTTAGGCATCCAACTCTTGGTTTAGGCTCAGATCATGATCTCAGGGTCATGGAATGGAGCCCATGTTGGTCTTTGTGCTCAGCTGGAAGTCTGTTCCCTTTGCCCTTCCTGCTGCTTGTTCTCTCTCTCAAACAAATATAAAAAAAAAAAAAGCATACTGACACCGTAACTTACTGACAGTCCTCAAAACTTCTTATTAGTGGCTTATTAAATTACACACCTTAAAAATTATCCTTACTGAGTAACAAATATAATGGCTACTCAAAGTGAAAGGCCAAACTGGAGGAGACACCTCTAAATTATACCTCTCTTCTCTGACCAGGTAAGTTTCAATAGGCGTGCATTATATTTGAGAGAATCGTTAAGTAATGATACTGCCATTGGTTCTCAGTAATTAGCTTGCATCAGAATCACCTTGAAAGCTTGTCAAAACCCATATGCTGTGCCCCAGCCCAAATTTCTGATTCAGTAAATCTAGGATGGGGTTTCAAAATATGCATGTCTAACAAGTCCTCAGATGACCCTGATCTGGTAGTCCCAGACCATACTTTGAGAACCAACCACCTGCGATGGTGAATTTTATGAGTCAGCTTGACTGGTCTATGATCAAATATTATTCTAGATGTTTCTGTTAGGGTGTCTAGGAATGGGATTAACATTTACATTGTTTGTTGGGGGAAAGAAGATTGCTCTCCCTGATATGGATGGTCCTCATCCAATCAGTTGAAGATGTAAATAAAACAAAAAAGGCTGGCCCTCCCCTGAGTAAGAAAGAATTCATTCTTCCTTACTGCCTTCCAGCTGAGACATTGGCTTTTTCCTGACTTTTGCCCAGGACTGGAATTGAGTGTCCTAGGTCTCTAAGTTGCTGACTTTCCCTGCAGATCTTGGTGCTTGTCAGTGTCTATAATTACATATATTTATATATATACACACACATATACATATATGTATGTGTGTGTATATATATATATATATATATATATATATTTCTCTGTAGAATCCAGACTCATCCAAATGTACTCTAGGAGGCTTTTCCAGGCTGTAAGAAATATTGGAAATATGAGAGAAGCTGATATTCAGAAAGAGGATGACAGGTTAAAAATAAATAAATAAATAAATACTGGAGCCAAGTAGGCAGCAGAGCCAAGGCTTAGAAATCCACAGGCTTTCAGCTTCTGTGCAA
>PISX010038593.1:0-10082 GCA_004024625.1 Mellivora capensis
CTGCCCACTGGCGTCTTCTGCCCCCATAGAGATCCTGACATCCCACTGGCGTCTTCTGCCCCCGTAGAGATCCTGACGAGTAGAATTTTGATCTCAGGCTGATTTCATGAGTGATCGGAGTTCCTTGGTAGGTAATCAGCTCACTTTAGGGGACAGGTTGAACCAGAGCATCCTCCTAGTTCCCCGCCATCTTGTCTCCTCCCATAAGTGACTCTTAATCTCACAAAACAAACTGAGGGTTGCTGGGGGGAGGGGGTCGGGAAAGGGGGGTGGGCTAATGGACATTGGGGAGGGTATGTGCTATGGTTAGTGCTGTGAAGTGTGTAAACTGGCGATTCACAGACATGTACCCCTGGAGATAAAAATATGTTTATAAAAAATAAAAATTAAAAAAAATATGTAAAAAAAAAATAAAAATAAAAAAATAAAAAAAAATAGTTTGCTATGATGAAGGTACTATGCTATGTTTTGAGATTATTTTAAATATATTTTATAAATGACAACAGGGTGGAAATTGAAACTCATTTAGCTTCAGTATAACCAAAAGCAATACAGTTATTAAACGGTAACAGTAGGATTTGAACCTAGAAATCTGACTCTAGACTGAGTCACTATAATATAAAATGCCAAGTATCTTTACAAATTAGTCTTGTGTAGAGTTCATGGTAGAGCAAATAATAACCCTCTAAATATTTCCACATCCTAATCCCAGACCCGGTAATTATTTCACCTTACATGAATAAAAAGACATTGAAGTGGTGATTAATAATTCAGTTAAGGATCTTGAGATTGGAAGATTCTCAATTACATGGGTTGCCCTAATGTATCACAAGGGTCCTTACAGAAGGGAAACAAGAAAGCCAGAGACAGAAATGGAAATATCACAACAGAAGCTAATAGAAGAAAGAGAGAGAAAGAGGGAGAGAGAATCAGAAATTAATAACAAAATTGTGGTGTTAATTTTGTAGTGAAAAAACTCACACTAATATTCTTTCAATACATTTCTGAATACATTTTGGGAATTAGTAAATTTTCTTTCATGAGAATACTTTTTGGCAAATAAAATAATTTTTATTAAGTGGAGAACTACTTTTATTAGTTTCTTTACTCAGGAAAAACAAATAAAGAAAAGGAGGCAAAAAATAAGAGACTCTTAATGATAGAGAGCAAACTAGGGGTTGGTGGATAGGAGGTGGGCAGGGGGATGGGTTAAATGTGTGATATGTATTAAGGAAGGCACATGTGATGAGCACTGAGAGTTGTATATAAGTGATGAATCACTTAATTCTACTCCTGAAACTAATATTACACTGTATGTTAACCAACTATAATTTAAATAAAAACTTGAAACCAAAAGTAAAAATAAAGGGTATAAAGGATTCCAAGTCCCCTCCTTGCCTCAGGTTGGTGGATGGATGCCATGTCTAATCACACACAAGCAGAAGTCTAGGGTTTTATTCTCTGGAGAGGTCTCTGAACTTCAGGACACGAGGCTCATACCATAATGCAAACCCAAACCTTAACACTACCCCTAACCTTTAATGTAACCAAAACTCTATGATGAAGGTCTCTGAACTGAAGTATACAAGGTGCATTCCTTCACACTGGCCCTAACCCTAACCCTCACACTTCCCCTAACCCTAACCCAAGCCCTAACCCTAGATGTGAGGGGGGGAGAAAAAAATGTATATATATTTATATGTACAATGAAATATTACTCAGCCACAAAAAGTAGGAAATCTTGGCATTTGCAACAACCTAGAAGGAGCTACAGACTATGATGCTAAGTGAAAGAAGCCATTCAGAAAGACACAAATACCGGATGATTCCTCTCACATGTGGAGTTTAAAAAGCAATACATGAGTAAAGAGATTAAAGAGAGAGAGAGAGAGAGGGAGGAAAACCATAATTCTCTTAACTACAGAGAACAAATGGATTGTTACTAGAGAGGAAGTGGGTGGTGGGTGGGTTAATTAGGTGGTGGGAATTGAGAAGTGCACCTATGTTTTGAGCACCTTCTTGAGGAATCTCCACACTGTTCTCCAGAGTGGCTGCACCAACTTGCATTCCCACCAACAGTGGAAGAGGGTTCCCCTTTCTCCACATCCTCTCCAACACACGTTGTTTCCTTTCTTGCTAATTTTGGCCATTCTAACTGGTGTGAGGTGGTATCTCAATGTGGTTTTAGTTTGAATCTCCCTGATGGCTGGTAATGATGAACATTTTTTCATGTGTCTGATAGCCATTTGTATGTCTTCATTGGAGAAGTGTCTGTTCATATCTTCTGCCCATTTTTTGATGTGATTATCTGTTTTGTGTGTGTTGAGTTTGAGAACTTCTTTATAGATCCTGGATATCAACCTTTTGTCTGTACTGTCATTTGCAAATATCTTCTCCCATTCCGTGGGTTGCTTCTTTGTTTTGTTGACTGTTTCCTTTGCTGTGCAGAAGCTTTTGATCTTGATGAAGTCCCAAAAGTTCATTTTTGCTTTTGTTTCCTTTGCCTTTGGAGACATATCTTGAAAGAAGTTGCTGTGCCTGATATCAAAGAGGTTACTGCCTATGTTCTCCTCTAGGATTCTGATGGATTCCTGTCTCACATTGAGGTCCTTTATCCATTTCGAGTTTATCTTTGTGTAAGGTGTAAGAGAATGGTCGAGTTTCATTCTTCTACATATAGCTGTCCAATTTTCCCAGCCCCATTTATTGAAGAGACTGTCTTTTTTCCACTGCATATTTTTTCCTGCTTTGTCGAAGATTATTTGACCATCTTTTTATGTCTTCTTCCATTTCTTTCATGAGTGTTCTGTAGTTCCTCAAGTACAGATACTTTACCTCTTTGATTAGGTTTATTCCCAGGTATCTTATGGTTCTTGGTGCTATAGTAAATGGAATCAATTCTCTAATTTCCCTTTCTGTATTTGCACCTGATGTTGTAAGGAAGTGTTGAATCACTATATTGTGCAAATGAAACCAATATTACACTGTATGATAACTGGAATAAAAGTAAAACCTTAAAAAAGATCTGCTAATTATAACTAATGGTGTACTTATTATGGAGGAGTGTGATGAGATAATATTTCACCAGACTAAAGACTTCAGCATTCTTGTGGTCATGATACTCTGGCTCTTTTAGAAATATGCTGCCCTTTCCCACTTGGTGGTCTCACAGATAATAAACAAACTGCAAATGTAGCTTCTTTCCTCAACTTCTAAAGTGAGATCATCAAATAGATTTTAGAAATTCATTTATATACAGCTTTAAAATGTACATTGCCCCCTAAAATACATTTCTACAAAATAGTTACAAATAACCATGAAGATTCAGCTGATAAAAACAGGAACTTATCTCAGGATGTATTACTAAATAATATTATCACACTAGATATTAATTTTAAAAATCATATGTCATCCTGATTGGAATTAAAAACGTTCATGTTATCTGTATATGTATACACATATCTAAATATATAATATAAATACATATATTTATATGTGCATATATACATATGTGTATATTCATATGTATGTACATGTGTATAAACATGTCTATCTACATACGTATGTACTCATAAAAATATTAAGGATGATTATTTAATATTCATGCTACTCGTTTCTATTGTCTAAATATTTTTTTAAAAATATGGGTGATCTATAAAAATTAGTTATTTCCGTTTAAAATCTCTCAAACTGGATAGAATCGTATTTAGGATTTTTAGTACAGAGGCGATGTAGCTGTTGAAAATGTTCTTGGTAATTTTTAGGTTGTAAATTTTTCTTAATGTGCACTTCTGATGTAGTCCTCACAGTGACCTCTGTGGGAGGCCTTATTAATATCATGGAGGGATCTGCTGTTTGCCTCCAGGTTCCACATACTCACAGAGCATCAAGGTCTGCAATCCTTCTCTGATCCCACACATCTGGTGCCATATTCTGCAACTTTTCTCTAAATCACACTTCAGCAAGCAGTTAAAGAAATGTGAACGTACTTCATTTAGAATTGAAAAAATGTGATAGATAATGATATTACCCAAAGAATTGAGAGTGTTTGGCACAGGGAATATCTGTAGGATCACTGACTTAAAATGATGATAGTATTTTGGAAATCATTTAAAGTGCAGAGTTTATCATAACTGAATCAAGAGGGAATTAAACGTCCTGCCCTTCATGGAAAGGTGGTAACAGACAACTGTGCATTTTGGATTTTGTTGTATATTTTGAAGAGCAAACATTTAATAAGAGGGCACATTTCCTGTGGCCAATGAAAATTATTAAGAAAAGCAGTGCAGAAATAGATAGAGAACAGGTTAATAGCCTGAAGACTTGGAAAGGAAGCAAAAAAATAAATATATAAAGGCTGGCATTTCAAAGTTTAGTTAGATTCAAGTTATTAATGATGGCTTCCACAGTGGCACTGGTAAAGAGTGCAGAAGTTGCTAATCAAACAGGAAATGCCAAAGATGAAGCTTAAAGTGGTTTTAAGGAGATGGTCCTCATGAGGACCCCTCCTTAATCCCCTGGAACCTGGGAATGGGTCACATTCTATCTCAAATGAGACTTTGTTAAGGTATTTAAAATAAATATAAAGTAAATGTAAATATAAAAATAAAAATAAAATATACAATAAAATAAAATTTAAAAATAGGGTGCTTGTTCTTGGTTATCCAGGTGGGCCCAATCTAATCAGATGCCCAGAAAACTTTCTTCACCTGGGGGCAGAAGAAATACAGAAAAAGTGGAATTCAGAAAGATTTCAAGCATAGAAGACCACATGCAATGACCGGAAACGGATCCAGAAGCAGAGAGGGTAATCCCCTGACTGAGAGCCAACAGGAAATGGAGATCTTAGTAATATTCCTTCAAGAAAGTGGGTTTTGCCAAAAATCTGAGTCAATGCAATCAGATTCTTTCCAGAGTCTCCTAATAACAGCCCAACGGGCAGACAGTGACACTTTGTTTCAGTTTTCATCTTTTAAACTTTGAGGGGAGAAGCCAACAGAACCAATGAGCCAAACAGAACTTGTGAGTTACAGAACTATGCGATAATAAATTTGTGCCAATTTGTTACAGCAGCAATAGGAAACTATATAGTATAATTTGATAGAAAGGATAGAGTCCTTATCACAATGGAACAACATGTTAAAACTTGAGAAGGGTGGTATAGGTGGGCACAGTGTTCATGGGTGGGCTCATGTGTGCGTGTGTGTACAAATAAGATGCAATTAAGTGATCACCACAGAGGAGGTTAATAGGAATACTTCAAAAGGAATAATAAAGGGAATAAATGAATGATGCACAAAAGTTTGGGTAATGACAAAATTATGAAGATCATTAAAGATTCCTTTGATGAGTAGCAGTCCTGAAAGATGGGATGCTGTGTCAATTGGACATCAATAAAACCAGAAGGCTTTATATGAACAAATGTCTTTCATAATTTTTTAAAAATCTCAGATGCTGCAAGACCACGGTGGATTACCAGGAGTAAATCAGAACCGCTATTCTTCAGATGGAAATGACAAGTATGTGCTTGCATAATGCCAAAATGTGAAAATGACATCTTGAAAGGGGAAAAGATAAAAAAATCAGTAAGACATCTTTGTACTTCAATTTTCAGAAGGCACTATGAAAACTATGGTATTTTTTGCCTGTTAACATTTAGAATTCAATACGTGTTTGTATTCTCTCTATAAATCAATTGCATTTTAGCTGTTATTACAGATGAGCCTCTATTAGTCAACCAAGTTGTTAATTTTGTATTATTTCATAAGTTCATCCTGAACTTTACAGACCCTAAATAGAGCTTCTTATCTCCCTTTCAGTTCCATCCTTCCCATTACTCTAGTCAGAAACTGTGGACTTATCTTTGACTCCTTTTTATTTCTCATTTACTCCATTTTATTTCTCATTTACCACATCTGATCTGTCATTATTTGTTGGATTTACGTGCAAAATATGTACAGATAATAACCAGTTATCCCTGTCTCCATTGATACCATCCTGCCGTGCCACCATCATTTCTCATCTGAATCTCTAAGGTTGCCTTCCAAATACTCTCTTTGCTTCTCTCCTCACCCTGATTATGGCCTTTTCTTAACACACAGTGTCCCTTAGAATGTGAAGTCAGATCAGGATATTTTTCTAATCGAAACCTACTCATGACTCTTACTCCTCTTATCTCTCAGTGTAAAAGTCAATATCTACTAACTGAGCTGGTTCCAGTACATTCTTAGTCTTGATCTACCAGAATCATCTCTTGCAATGTGCCCCAGTTATTCTGCCTTCCTGGCTGCAGCTGACATTTTCAGCTCTTTGTACCTGCTTTGCTCATTCGTTAGGACGAAAGCCTTTGGAAGCCAGCACAGCTCACGTCCTCATTCCTTTTGGACCTCTGCCAAATGTCACTTTCTCACTGAGACCTTTAGTAGTTTTCTGGTAGAAACTAATGCCTCCCCCACCCCATGTCTCAACACTCCTCTAACATTTCTGTTTTTTTCTGAGCATCACTTAATACCATCAAATATACTATATATTTATTATTTTGTATTTATTAGGTGACTGTCTCTCCTAACTAGATTGCTAGCTGCATGGTAGTGGGAATTTTTACTATTTAACTCATTTCCACATATACACAAACACTCACAAGAAATACAAAATAGGTATTATGTGTCTAGTAAAAGTAGAGTGAAATAACTCTAAGCTTTTACAGTAATATAGAATGAAACCTGTATAGCAGTAATAAGTGGAAAAATGAAGACAATGTACCCTATATTTTACCATTTGGGTAAAATAACATTTATGGGTAGAATATACAGTTTATTCGGGAGTAGTCTGGACACAGCAGAAAAAATGGTAATAAAGAGAGATACAGGGACTCTGGATGAGTGCTATGAGAGATCTTTTTTTATTGTATTGTCAATGTATATTCCATTTGTTTGCATAAAAAATACATACATATGTTGCACATATGCACATATAAGGGAAATATGTCATGTATTCCTAAAAAATATATTTCTCAGAATAAAACTCTATTAACATATTAATATGACAAAAACTAGGTAAATTTGTGAATCTGCCAACCAATATTTATTTATTTATTTATTTATTTTTATTTATTTATTCTTAAAAGATTTTATTTATTTGACAGACAGAAATCACAAGTAGGCAGAAAGGAAGGCAGAGAGAGAGGAGGAAGCAGGCTCCTTGCTGAGCAGAGAGCCCGATGCGGGGCTCGATCCCAGGACCCTGGGATCGTGACCTGAGCCGAAGGCAGAGGCTTTAACCCACTGAGCCTCCCAGATGCCCTATTTATTTATTTTTAAAGATTTTATTTTACTTATTTGACAGAGAGAGAGAGAGAAAAAACACAAGCAGGGGTAGTGGCAGGCAGAGGAAGAGGAAGATGTTGGCTTCCCACTGAGCAGGGAGCCCAATGGGAGGCTCAATCCCAGGACCCTGGGATCATGATCTGAGCTTAAGGCATACGCTTGACTGACTGAGCCACTAATGAACCTCAACCAACATATATTTATTATCTACATCTTTAAAAGTTGAGGTAGTTGATTCAAGGAAATTATTAGGATTGTAAATTATGTCTCTGTTTTAATAGTATATACAATCAAGTTGGAGAGACAAGATTTAATCTTTTGGAAAATTTAAGTAAACAACTCATGAATTCAGAATTTCATCCAGAAATAACTCTTATAAATAGCTTATGAATGGACATTTATAGATTATATAGAATATAAAAATCTACCTTAGGATTCAAGGTATTCATAATCTAAATTGAATATGAGAACATATTGCCATGTCCTTCCTCATAATCATGGAGGTTTTGTAAAATTGTTATCACATTGACCCAAATCACTTATGGCAAAGTATTAAAAGACTTCTATCAATGACAATGGAGAAGCAGAATTGAAGCAGGGGACACAGTGTCCCTTGAGCTTCATACTTACTCCATTGAGAAGTGTTTGGGGGCCAGCAGACTTGTTGAAAAGAGCATTCTAGTACAAGATACCCTAAATATCCAAGATAGCTTGCTATATGTATAGACTATCCTAAAATATATATATAGAGAGAGATATATATATTTATATATATATAAATATATATAGAGAGAAGATTTCATCTTTTTTTTTAAAGAGATATGACTAGAGAACTCAGGCCTAGAAAACAAATCCACAGCTCAGCAGAAGAGATTCATATCAATCTTGCTGATATTGGCCAGAATTCTGGTTGTTAATCTAAAAAAGTAGTTCAGTGCAGGTAAACAGGTCTATGCCGGACAATGTGGGATGGGAAGGGGAATGTGCAGAGCCATTCATCCCAAGGACTATCTCTTCTACTCCCCTCTGTGGCCAGCTCTTAAGTTCTTATTAAATGTAAGCTAAGTACAATCTGAGAATTAACGATGAGTACATACTCTCATTCAGTCCAGACACTTTCCTTTAAATATGCACCAGTCTTTTTTTTTTAAAAGATTTTATTTACTTATTTGACAGAGAGATCACAAGTAGGCAGAGAGGGAGAGTGAGAGGGAAGCAGGCTCCCTGCTGAGCAGGCTCCCTGCTGAGCAGAGAGCCTGATGCGGGACTCGATCCCAGGACACTGAGATCATGACCCGAGCTGAAGGTAGCGGCTTAATCTACTGAGCCACCCAGGCGCCCAAATATGCACCAATCTTAAACCATAGTCACTTGGACTTTAACAGGAGCTTCAACATCTGCTGACAGGACCAAAGGAGATAATGCAGGATCTGATAGATGGAAAACATATTATAAAATCTATCGTACCTAAGGCTGAGATTGAAATACCTGGGGTCCTCTGAGCTGCTCCTCCAGAGATTGATTTGAGAGCTCAATTTAGGCTAAGGTATTGACTCAAAAGTAGTATAAATATTTGGACACTTCAGATACTCTTTCCTGGAGAGCCATAAAGAGTCCAGGGCTAATACAATCTGGACAAAGAATTAATGCTTGTCTGGTTAGCAATAAGGAACTAGACCGTCTGATCAGCAAGCTTCTCATATAATGTCCCTTGAATCTCAGAATACACACTGAGCTTTGTAACTACCTACCAAGTGGGGAATGATTGCACTGTAAAAGCCTGGGTCGCTGACAGCTCTAGAAGTGCCATAATGCTAGCAATGGAGAGTAAAAGGAAATGTCACGAAAGACTGTTTTTTTTTTTTAAGTTAGTATCAAAGATTTTATCTTTTTTTTTTTTTTTTTCAGAGGATTCAGCTCATTCAGATCCAAAGGAGAAGTAGGGAAGGGCCTGCCATCTATATAAGAAAATAAATTCTGGAAGCATAAAGCATTGCCCACAGTTTAACTCAATACTAGATCTGTATCTATCTAGGGTTGATGCTTCCTTTGATGGGGATGCACTTTGGATGCTATTTGAGAGTCTAATCAAGTATGCATGTATCTGGCAGCTCTCATGGAGGAGAATGCCATCAGGGCATTATGAAGAAGTCCTGGTTTATTCCCAGAACTTATGGAGAAGTACAGATTCTGTTAGAAGCTAAGATTAAAAAGTTAAACTATTAGGAATTAAAGTTAGGCATGAAAAAGGAACAAAAGCGAAAGTTCACTGTATCTTTTTTTTTTTTGCTGTTTTTTTTTATTTCATTTCTTTTCAGCATAACAGAATTCATAGTTTTACACCACACCCAGTGCTCCATGCAATGCGTGCCCTCCATAATACCCACCACCTGGCTCCCCCAACCTCCCACCCCCAAAACCCTCAGGTTGTTTTTCAGAGTCCATAGTCTCTCATGGTTCATCTCCCCCCCAATTTACCTCAACACCCTTCTCCTCCCCATCTCCCCATGTCCTCCGTGTTATTTGTTATGCTCCACAAATAAGTGAAACCATATGAAAATTGACTCTCTCTGCTTGACTTATTTCACTCAGCATAATCTCTTCCAGTCCCGTCCATGTTGCTACAAAAGTTGGGTATTCATCCTTTCTGATGGAGGCATAATACTCCATAGTGTATATGGACCACATCTTCCTTATCCATTCGTCCGTGGAAGGACATCTTGGTTCTTTCCACAGTTTGGCGACCGTGGCCATTGC
>PISX010038594.1:0-10073 GCA_004024625.1 Mellivora capensis
AAAAATTCCAACAAATTCTCTTTGTTAATATCTAAATAGATTACTAAAATTATAGGGAAGGAGGACAGAGTGTCAGAAAAATCACCCATAATCTTATCACAGTCTCGAGTCTGTTTCCTCTACATCATCTTGGGACAGCTGCAAACATCCTGCAGACAGGCCTAGTCTTTCCACACAGCACAGCCAAGCAGCTGTCCGCATTATCACAAACCTTAGAGCCACCACTTAAGATGTCTGGATGTTATTTTACTAGCAGATATTATTACACAATTACGCAATTCAAGCATTATCCTTTTACTCACTTTGGTGACATTTTCTTTAAAAATAAATTGTAAAATTCAAGACCCACGGTAATAATCAGCTATAAATCATTTAGTGAACTTACTGGCTTCTGTGGTTAAGTATTTTTTTTCATTGCTCCATTTGCTCCATTTCCAGAAAGTTTCAGCAGAACAGCGAATCCGGAAAGTATATATGGTATACGGATTTAACTTGTCCACAGCTACAAGGTAACTTGAATTTTCTACTCCTTTGATTGTGACATTCCGCTATTAAAGCAAATCAGTAAGTATATGTACGTACATGTAACATCATGTAAGAATTCTCATATATATACACACACACATACACGTTTTAATAAGAAAGCCCACCCAAATTTGTATCATAAATAGACTAAATGTCCACAGGAGTTTACCTTTATAAAACTAAAGATAATTCATCCACCAAAGTATTTTAATTTTATACTCTGCAGTAACAATAAACAATATTTATGTGTCATTTTAATTTAAATATGGATCTAAGTAATAATGATAAGATAAATTATGCAGAGAGGATGATATACTCTTGCTCACTGGTCAATGGCTAATGGTAATACAACAGGCTTAGTACACTTTAGTAATCTAAGACGACCTTGAGGATTAAATATATTAGCTGTATTTGGAAGTTTCTTTGAGGCAGGCATCATTTTATGCATTTTTTAACAGGGTACTCAGAACCTCTAGTATGGTGCTAAACATGTAGAATATATTCTTCAACAAACTCTTATTTAAATTATATAAAATTAAAGTGAAACAATTTAAACAAATCTGAGGATCCGCATGTCTCGGGAAATCCTCTGAGCTCCCAATTATGAATTACAAAGCAGTTTTTTGGGGTATATTCTGCATTTGACTGATTTTCTAGCAATCATCAGTAAATTTCCAAATGAGTATTTTCATTCAGTATCTTTTATTTTGGACTTGGCACAAATTACAAGATGGCACGGTACAAAAGTCAAGCTAAGTATCTGCAATGTATTAAAAAGTCATGTTCTGACTTGTAACGACCACCTTCTGACTTAGAACTTGTTCCTACTGCTGCACTTGGCAGTTTTAAAAATCACATCTCCTCTCTGGTGCTTATCAGCCCATTAACTGATGTTAAAGGCTATAGCAACAACTATCCATTCATTCATGAATCTGCTGAGCACCAGCCATGTGCCAGGGACGATACTAGACCTGGAAATATTCCGGGGAGTCAAGTCAAACTCATGTTCTATGACACCCAGGATTACAACTGTTTCAAGTGCTACATATAATGCTGTCATTACACTGATATATATACATATACAGTGTCTTACTTCTTACTAAATCTCTATAATAATTCATGTGAGAGCTTCTGCATATCAATTTCCTTAATTCATTCTGAAAACTATTTTAGCCAAAGTAACATCAAAGGAAGTTTATAGAAAAATCTTACTCACCAATTCTTGGACTGAGTTAGTTTTGTTGATTTCAATTTGACATAAAAGTTTAATCTTTGCAAAGTTGCCTGGTAAATGCCAGGAAAGTGTAACAGCTGTTGAATTAATATCCTTCACTTTGATTGAAGTAGGAATACGAGGACAGACTGTAAGTATAATTTGTAAAGATTAAATAAAAAGCTACTTTCTAATAAGACAAATGAGAATTAAAAACAAAACACCACACCACTAAGAAACAAGAGTGTGTCATTGGTACCGATCAACAATATTCCACTTAACCCGTGGCATACAAAAACCGCACTTTTACTGCTGGTATCGTGCCAACCGTGTTTCTGGACCAACCACACTCATGGTTCCCAGAATGGCATCAGGAATACTAAAAGGTAGTAAGGTCATAATCTCTACCTTTAAGAAATGCCGAGTTCCAACACCCAAAGAACAAATAGTCCAATCAAGAAATGGGCAGAGGACATGAACAGACATTTCTGCAAAGAAGACATTCAGATGGCCACCGGACACATGAAAAAATGCTCCACATCACTCGGCACCAGGGAAATACAAATCAAAACCACAATGAGATATCACCTCACACCAGTTAGAATGGCTAAACAAGACAAGGAACAATAAACATTGGCAAGGATGTGGAGAAAGAGGAACCTCCTACACTGTTGGTGGGAATGCAAGCTGGTGCAACCATTCTGGAAAGCAGCATGAAGGTTCCTCAAAAAAAGTTGAAAATAGAACTACCCTATGACCTAGCAATTGCACTACTGGGTATTTACCCTAAGATACAAATGTAGTGATCTGAAGGGGCACATGCACCCAAATGTTTATAGCAGCAATGTCTACAATAGCCAAACCATGGAAAGAACCTAGATGTCCATCGACGGATGAATGGATAAAGAAGATGTGGTATATATACACAATAGAATACTATGCAGCCATCAAAAGAAATGAAATCTTGCCATTTGCAACGACGTGGATGGAACTAGAGGGTATCACGCTCAGTGAAATAAGTCAATCGGAGAAAGACAACTATCATATGATCTCCCTGGTATGAGGAAGTGGAAATGCAACATGGGGGGGTTGGGAGGTAGGAAAAGAATAAAAGAAACAAGATGGGATCGGGAGGGAGACAAACCATAAGTGACTCTTAATCTCACAAAACAAACTGAGGGCTACTAGGAGGAGGGGGGTCGAAGAGGGGGGTGGGGTAATGGACATTGGGGAGGGTATGTGCTATGGTTAGTGCTGTGAAGTGTGTAAACCTGGTGATTCACAGACATGTATCCCTGGGGATAAAAATACATTATATGTTTCTTTAAAAAAATAAAAAATTAAAAAAAAATAAATAAAAACAACAACAACAACAACAACAAAAGAAATGCCGAGTTCATTTGGAGAGTGACCAAAAGAGAGAGAGAGACAATGAACAAGAATATATACGCTAAGTTGGAAATGCGTGGTACACCTACTAGTGGCCACAGGCATTGAGATGCAAGTGTGGTCGGGAAAGTCTTAGAAAGAAGATGGGACTTAAGGTGAGCTCTGAAGGAAGAATCTGACTGAAACTGGCAAAACAGATGCAGAAGAGCACTTCCGATTTGGGACAACAGTGAGACAAACCGCACACGATGCTGGTGATGGCACAGAGGCCAACATGAGTGGCAGGGAGGAGTCCTGTGACAGTAAGGCGGAAAGGCAAGGGGCAGACAAATACACATGAACACTAGCCCTCAAGTATGAAATGTAGCTCTTCTGAGCTTAGGGAAAACCAGGAAAGAACAAAAGTGAGGAGAAGGAATAATTTATAGAGGTGTACTTACATTTACAAATAGGGCAACGAGCTCAGCTACTGAGCACTCTATCATAATGCGTTTGGTCTGAGCCCTTCTCCAGGGACTGTGAGTCTGCGAGGGAGGCCAGGCCTCCACGCCAGCGCTCCTTGGGCCACAGAGCCCGCTACGGCACCGATGCAGTGGGATGCCCACAGGAATGAATGCTAAGACGATGGACCGTATTTTATTTCTATTTTGAGCTAGGTATTAATAGGGCTAGTAGAAATTCAGAATCATCAGCAATAAAAAGGAAACACTCACTCACTGATGTACACAGCACCTTGGATGGAGCTCAAGGACATCACCCTTAGTAAAAAATGCCAATCTCCAAAGGTTAGGTACTAGATGATTCCATTTATAGATTTCAAAATGACAAAACACAGAGATGAGGAACAGAGGAGATGTTGCCTGGGGACAGGGCTGCAGGAGCATGGTATGTATTGGGGGGTAGGTAGCGAGGAGGTGTGGGGAGGTTTGCCAATGGGGCAGGAAGAGGGAGTGTCTCTGTGGAAACAGAAGAGCTCTGTACCTTGACTATGCTGGTGGTTCCATGAATCTGACACAGATTCAACTGCAAAGAAACACACACTCACACCTCTCAATGCACACAGAACCTCGTGAGAACTAAGCAAAGTCAGCAGTCCAGCTCACTGGTCTGGTTTACAGTATTGTATTCATGTCGACTGCTCATTTGAAAATTGCACTACAGGTAGTTAGACATCACAAATGGGGAAAGCCGGGGAGATGTCACAGGGCTTTATTATTTTTGCAACCACCTGTGTGTCTAACAGTTATTTTAAAATAAAATATATTTTTAAAAATAAATTAAAATCTTTTAAGAATTGGGCAAAAGTTTTTCAAGAATCAAAGACTATTAAAGCCACTTAAAGTTTCTATGTAAGTGACCAGTTTAAATTTTTATTTGAAGTCAACAAAATGGTGAAAGTTGAAATTATGCATTTTAAGAATTTTAAAATAAAACTTATAAAATTAAGTAACTCTAAAGAAAATTGTAAAAAGCCCTAAAAGAACTTTAAATTAATTTCAAAACATTTTATCCCTTCTAAAATTGTTTTTAAAACACTGATTTATGCAACTTACCTTTTTCAGTTATGTTAACTAAGAGAGTTGATTCTGATCGACCCAGAGGATTGCGAGCATTCAAAGTAAAATTATATTTTTCTTGATTTGGACGCATTTGAAAGAATAACTGATAGCTTTCATTTGTTGGTGCTTCAACTCTTTTAAATCTAACATATTTCCCTGAAAAACTATGAATTAAGAGGAATAAAAAGAAATATTAAAATCATTTTAAAATGGCGAGATAAATACTTCAGGAAAAAATAAATGGGTAAATTTCTAATAATCTTTTTAAAAGTTAATATATCTAATTCCAGATATACTACAAACTTGGCTAGGAAAATGTGTATGATTCAGAAAATAGATGAAAATCACTGGCCAGAAGCCTACTACCTAGAATAGTCTCTGTTCGTATTTGAGGGTTCTTCTAGGATTTTTTTTAAAAGGCATATGAATCTAGTCTGTGTGCATGTCATTTGCAGTATTAATGGTATATCCAATTTTACACAGTGTACTGAGGTTTTATCTTACTCATAACAGAAATGAGATACCGCATTTCCCTGTGTCATTTAATACCCTCCAGGGTACTTCCCTGCCATCTGACATCTTTCCCTGGTGAGTTTTACCTTTCAAATAAAGTATAACTTGTATTGCGTGGGCCCACCAATGCGGTTGGTCTTCCTGGATTCCAAGTACAGACAATCTCTTTTAAATCATAGGTCTCACAATTCAGTTTTTGAGGAGTATCAGGTGGATCTAATGGGAAAAAAATGTAGTTACTTAGTGGTTACATACATTTTCCCTGAAAACATGTTTCATAAATGTTAATTACATTTTGTACAATTTCCTTTAGAAATGAAATAACGCATTTACATTTTACCTTCTGATCAATGCAGAATTGCCATGCCTTCTGTAGCATGTTTTTCTGGAGTCCATATTATGTCAGAAATGATGGACTAAAATATACTGCTTAACGATGACTAGCTCATTTGGAAACTCCCCAAGAGCAACTTGAACACATTCTTTCCCCCTCACATCCTACCAAATCTCTCAAAAGAAGCTGCAGCCAACAAATCAAAGAAATCTACAAGTTAAAAGTATTATCTGTCATGTCTATACTGTGATTTGAAAAGAAGTACCAATTCAGATCACAGGTCAGCACAAGCCACATTACAAGTTTCAGAGCCCTCAAATGAGGTACAATGACTATTATTTGCAAAGCATCTCTTGGTATAATTCTGCATCTTCCTAATGTTCAAAGTGACTACAGCTCTTTTGTTTTTGTTCTTGAATGGAACATTCCCTCTGATTTTGCAGGGACAAAACTAAAAAAAAAAGAAAAATGCTTGGGGGTTGTTCTATGTGTCTTAGACTTTTAAAGTAATAATGGAAAATTCTGCAGTTGGACACTAATTATAGAAATTATTATTTCCGATTTCATGTTTAATTAAACGTACATAGAAATGGGTGTTCTCTGTTATATGTATCTAAATTATCTTTCACTAAGTAAGATTTTTTAAAACGATTATCTACTTGTTGAAAAATTCTGTAAAATAATTTAGTTTTTTAAAAACTAAACTTTTGATCCCAGGTCCTGGGATCGAGCCCCGCATCAGGCTCTCTGCTCAGCAGGGACCCTGCTTCCTCCTCTCTCTCTCTCTCTGCCTGCCTCTCTGACTACTTGTAATCTCTGCCTGTCAAATAAATAAATAAAATCTTTAAAAACTAAACTTTAAGGGGCGCCTGGGTGGTTCAGTCAGTTAAAGCATCTGCCTTCTGCTCAGGTCATTGTCTCGGGGTCCTGGGATCAAGGCCCACGTCAGGCTCTCTGCTCAGCGGGGAGCCTGCTTTCCTCTCTCTCTCTGCCTCTGCTTCCTTGTGATCTCTGTCAAATAAATAAAATCTTTAAAAACAAAAAAAACTAAACTTTAAAAACTGTTCTTAGACTGTTTTAGAGACTTAAAAGGACACAGAAAATTTCACATGGCTTCCCAATATAGAATAATGTCCGTCAATGACATTTTAGGGAATATTAAGAGAAGTCACGAGTATTTAAAGTCTAACAACTGCATAATCAGATAACGCTGACATATATATATATATATTTCTTATTTGACAGAGATCACAAGTAGGCAGAGAGGCAGGCAGAGAGAGGAGGAAGCAGGCTCCCCGCTGAGCAGAGAGCCCGATGCGGGACTCCATCCCAGGACCCTGGGATCACAACCAGAGCCAAAGGCAGAGGCTTAACCCACCGAGCCACCCAGGTGCCCTGACATACTCGTTTTAAAAATTTCTAAATCTAAGGTTAAACTTTCATTTTATTAAAATGACATATCAGATTTTTTAGTATAATTCTGATTATTTTAGTATGTGGCAGATGTGTTAAGTCAGAATAGTTAAAACCCAAATAACAGAAGCAATTAGAAAGAAGTGGAAGCAAAGAAGCAGGGAGAAAAAAATATGAGAAGGCTGTATTTGAAAGGTAATGTACTGACTGTCTTCTCAAAGCAATTAATTTACAAAGGAATCATCTAAAGCGGGATAAAACCTAAGTATAAACCAAGTGTATTACCAGCAAATAGAAAATGCAATTAAAAAAAAAAAAAGAAAGAACATGCAATTTTTTAAAAAAGCCATTTTTATCAAAATATTTCCAAATGAGAAAGTATGAAATTTGACTGGTGACATTAAATATTTACATGCTCTACTTCTATGTCACAGTGTAGTATTTTAAAGTTTTTGAGTATGATGAAAGATTAATACTTAGGTAAATTTTTAATGCTGAAGTGGCACTATCTATGAAAAAGTGAATACTAACACATAGTATTTATAAAAGATTTTGCTTGTAGCTAAATTAGCTCATGCATAAACACTGACAAGTACTAGATAAATAACTATTCTGTCTGCTGGATAATACATGTATTTGCAATCACAATAATAAACTGAAGAGGAAAAAAGCTACTTTTACTAGCACTAAACATCAAATTCTTAGTGATAAACTTAGTAAAAGATATGTAAGACCACCTATCACTCAAATAAATGGAAGAAGAGCTCACTAAATGAAAAGACATGCAGGTTCCTGATTTGGATAACTCAATACAGTGAGATTGAAAATTCTCCTAAGTGGTCTCCTAAATTAATAAATCTAATGAACTCAAATCAAAATCCTGGCAGATTTTGATTGTGTCTTTTCACTATATGGTGGGTTAACAGGATGTGCATAAGGAAAAGAACATAATGACTCTTAATTCCTATCTCACACCATGAACTGCCCTTGCTGTTAAGGTCCTAAAGAAATCCTTCTGCAGGGAAATTCTACTGCTGCTTCTGAGTTAACAAATACTGAATTTTTCAACCCCCAAATGCTATAAATGAAGGTTAAATTATGAATTAAACAGGCCGGTTCTACTATTGTGGTAGAAGAGTAGTACACTATTGGAAATAACAAAAACCTGATGGATAGTCTCATCTTCTGAGTTTTAATTTTTGTCTTTCATATTTTTATGTGGGTATTTCACTTTTTGGTATCAGTTATCACCCCATATACCATGGGTTCCTAACTTATACTCCATGGTCATTTGTGAGGAACACTGCAAGTCTTTTCCTAAAATTCCATTAGGAAAAAAATTGTCTAAAGTTTAAATGTGAACATAATCTCACTCTCACTTGAATTCCAAAATGCATTACTGGGAAAACAAAAAGACAGTAAGGGTACAGCTACCAAACTGAGAAGTGCATCTAATCCTGGTTATGCCCTTGAGACTGTTATCAGCCATGCAACAAAATTCATCCTAAGTTTCAATGGAAGGAAAAGAGGTGGAGAATCCAAAAAAAGGGTAAGAAGAATCACCACACAATCAAAAGAAAATCACAAAACGCGCTCACACTACATTCCACACACTCTGATCACGAGACCCTGTAGACCAAACTCAGCCTCTGATTCCGAATGTGAGGGAGGAACTGGCAAGGCCATCAGTGCGTCACATGGGTTACCATGGGAGAGGGGACAGAAACCCTCGAAACACAAAATTCTCTGTGGACATTCAATACAAGCTACATAAACAGGGCAGTCCCTCACAACAACTTCTGGAAATGCCATAGAATTTTAGAACTGCAGCAATGACCATATTAATAAAGAACCCCTTGTACTCTGAAGCATATGCTACACACAGAACACGCCTGGCCTCCAGGGACCCTCTTCTTCTCAGATGTATTACTTCAGAAGTTAGAGAAGCATATACTACGGTATTGAAAGAGTCTGTGTAAAATCATTACAGTTGCATTAACTGGGGAATTTTTTAAAAAACTATGTTTTAGTTTTAAAAACATATTTTTGTACTGGCTGGGATGTTTTAAAATTTTAATTTTAAAAGGTGTGTTTTAGGTGGGAAATTGACTTTGAGTAGGCCCCTGAACACAGGGGTCAGGGGCACCGACCTCCCACGCAAGTCAGAAATCTACACACAGGGCACCTGGTTCGCTCTGTCCAAAGAGCATGCAATTCTTGATCTCTGGGTTGTGAGTCGGAGCCCCACGCTGGGTGTAGAGATTACTAAAACAAACTTAAAAAAAAAAAAAATTTCCATAGAGCTTTTGACTCCCCCAAAACTTAACTCTTAGTTTACTACTGACTAGAAGCCTTACCTACAACAGACAATTAACACATATTTTGTATATGTATTACTTATAATAAAGCTAGCTACAGAAAATGTTAAGAAAATCCCAAGAGAAAATGCATTTAAAGTACCGTACTGTAGTTACTGAAAAAAATCCATATAGGGATGCCTAAGTGGCTCAGTCAGCTAACTGTGTGATACATGTCCTCATCGGTCATGAGATCGAGCCCCATACCAAAAGTCTGCTTAAAGGTTCTCTGCCTCTGTCCCTCCCCCCCAATTCTTATGCTTGTGTTCTCTAAAATAAATAAATCTTAAAAAAAAATTTCATATGTAAGCAGACCCATGTAATTTGAACTTCTTTTGTTCAAGGAGTCAACTGTGTATGAAATAATTCCTAAGCAATCTAGGATTAAGAAATATTATCTAAAAACTACCCTTGAATCAACAAAACTGTTAAATAAGAACTTAAAACTAAGCAGCTGGGTGTTTCCAATCTTATCACACAAGCTACATAAACACAAATATATAGAAAATGAGCTTAGAATGCATCTTAAAACAAGCAAAAATTTTGGTGTCTTCATATTTAAAAAAAAAAAAAGGGACGCCTGGGTGGCTCAGTTGGTTGGACGACTGCCTTCGGCTCAGGTCATGATCCCGGAGACCTGGGATCGAGTCCCGCATCGGGCTCCCAGCTCCACGGGGAGTCTGCTTCTCCCTCTGACCTTCTCCTCGCTCATGCTCTCTCACTGCCTCTCTCTCAAATAAATAAATAAAATCTTTAAAAAAAAAAAAAAA
>PISX010038595.1:0-10182 GCA_004024625.1 Mellivora capensis
CTTGATAAGCTGTAATATTTCTGAAAGGATAAAGGTCCTAAAGAGTGTACTGTTTGCACAGGAATGACAGAAAGGACACATAGCACATCATTATTTCTTCCACTTGTACTCAGAGTGATTTTCAAAAGGGAAAAAACTTGAACACGCTCAGAGAAACTTTGAGTCATCAGACATTTTTGCCTGTGACTGCCTACTTAATCCAGGAAGAAAGTGAACATTCATGAGTCAGAGCCCTTAGCTTTGCCGAGTTCACTTAAAAATGACAATGGGATATTGTAGAAAAGAATTTGCACCAAATAATCTGGAAAATATTTGAAATAAACCAGCACTTGGTCAGTCCTATTCTCGCACCACGTGGGTGTGAAAGAAATAGAATTGTCTCAGGAAATCTTTTTTTTCTTATGTAGGAATGAGCCCACAGGAAGCTGCAAAGCATCTCCTCGCTTCTGAAAAGGGTGCCTGAGTAGATCTATGGTACGACAAGTTAGATTTGATATAATGGTGATGCCCCAGTGAGATGGTGTGGTTCTATAAGAGGTAAATGTGTAGATCATTTCTGGAAGTTCTGTTTATATTTATTTGACCTTTGACTGTGAAGAAAGGTAAAATTGGTTTTAGAATCTACATACTAATTTATTAATGTTGCAAGTATTTGTTTATAGTAGAAAAATCAGTCTTACCTTCATCAAGGTCTGATCTAGAAAAAGAAACACATATCAATCAAATACACAAAATAACTGAGTCATGTGAACTGAAAAGAAAGAATAAGATACTATGAGACTGACCACCAAAAGGTACTACACCTAGACACGGGGCCAGATGGTCTCCTGTGAGAAAATGAAAAGTCTCGGTGAGAAATAACTAGGTAAACATAGGCAAAAGAGAAAGTGAATTTCAGATAGAAGGACTTACTTGCATGGAGCACTGGGTGTGGTGCATAAACAATGAATTTTGGAACACTGAAAAAAAATTAAATTAAATTAAAAAGAAAAAAGAAACGGACCTACTTGAACAAAGACACTTTTTGGATAACTGAAAGGCTAAAGGTTCAACAGAAAACAAAGGATAAAATGGTAAATACAAACTGAAATTGATGAATAATTATACTAAACATAACTGGTCTAAATATTCAAAAGAAAAATTTTCATGATACATTAAAAAACAACAAAGCCTAATTATGCAATCTTTACAATTGACATACCTTAAATATGAGGACACAGACAGGTAAGGGTAGACATTAAGACAGAAGTGTCAGGGGCGCCTGGATGGCTCAGTGGGTTGAGCCGCTGCCTTCGGCTCAGGTCATGATCTCAGGGTCCTGGGATCAAGTCCCATATCGGGCTCCCTGCTCGGCGGGGAGCCTGCTTCTCCCTCTCTCTCTCTGCCTGACTCTCTGCCTACTTGTGGTCTCTCTGTCAAATAAATAAATAAATAAAATCTTTAAAAAAAAAAAAAAAGACAGAAGTGTCAGTAAAAGTAAGCACAAGCTTTTCAAGTGATATAAGGGAAATCATCCAGTAAAGCCCGACAATTCTAAATTTCTATATTTTTAATGAACTTCAAAGTAAATAGAGCAAAAATGATATAGTAGAAGTTGATAAATCCAGAACTACAGAGGAAATTTTTACCACATCTATCCTACTACCAAGCAGAACAAACAGACAAAAACTTAGTAAAGATATAGAAAAGCCAAAAAACATCTCTAAAAATGCTTAACTTAGTTATATGAATATAACTCTGCCTCAACCATAGAAGAATATACATTCATTTCAAGATCACAGGGAGGGGTGCCTGGCTGGCTCAGGGGGTTAAACCTCTGCTTTAAACTCAAGTCATGGTCTCAAGGTCCTGGGATTGAGCCCTGCATGGGGCTCTCTGCTCAGTGGGGATCCTGCTTCCCTTTCTCTCTGCCTGCCTCTCTGCCTACTTGTGATCTCTTTCTCTCTGCATCAAATAAATAAATAAAATCTTCAAGACCACAGGGAATATTTACCATAATCAAGCATATACTGAGCCATAAAGCCAGATTTTTAACAACTTTCAAAGGATTGGCCAAATTCAGAGTATGTAATCTGACCACAATGGAATGGGGTAGAAAAGAGTTAAAAGTGGATAGGTAAATAGTTTCCCTCTTGTCAGGAAGGCAGAGGCTGATTTTAACCCTAACCAAATTCCTTATAATTTTTGACCTTCGGAATTTACAATCTAGATTATAAATGAGGATTTTTCAGAGATGTTTTTTATGTGTGGCTATTAATCTGAGAAATGATTGCATCAGAAAATACCTGGTATATAAATAAACTTGCAGCTTCTTGGATATATGTGCCACTGATTTCCTGAAAAACAGAACTACTCACATACTCTTTCTGGCTTTGTGTCTAATAACTTACAAAAGCTGAGAGATCCCAAAACTAAACAGCCCCAACTAATTCACTGAGCATACAAGGATAGTGCCTGTCATTCTGAATCTAAATGACATCCTGGTTTGAAAGAGGTGTCTGAGGGAACAGTGTTTAATGGATTTGGGGTCTCTTAAGTATTGGTGTAACTATTTCTGTGACTATGTCAAATCTTTTGTTAAATATTAGTAAAGTGTGATGCTGGATGAGACTCATGTTTTGAGTAGGTCTGACTGATAATGTGGGCATTTGTAACTGAGGAAAAAAAAACTTAATAGAAGAAAAAAAGTCACCACATTAAAGTAATACATAGGTAAGATAAGAAATTTCAATAAGAATTAGAATATATGTTCAATTGAATAATAAAAATATAACAAAATCTTGTAAGATGCTGTGGTTACAGAAATAATAATGACCTTTCATCATAGGTTATACAAGAAGGGAAGTTGAAACTCAGTGCTCCAAATATACACCTTAAGAAGTTAGAAAAAGACCAACAAATAAAGCCTAAAGAAAGTGGATAATAAACAATAAGAAAGATACATTTGGAAATGAATGTATGAATTAATTAATTAAAGATATCAAATATCTTTATTTAAATAAATATCTTAATAATAAAGAAATTAAAGATATAATAGAGAAAACAACAAAACCAAAAGTTAGTGTTATGGGATGAACTGTGTCTCCCCAAAATACATGTTGAGGTGCTGATCCCCAGTACCTCAGAATGTGACCTTATTTGTAAATAGGGTCATTGCAGATATATCTAGTTAAGATGAGGTCATCCTGGAGTAGTAGGATTCCTTGTAATTTTTCACTAATGGAATTTACTGCCTAGACTATACTTGAGGAATTTTTTTGGTGGTATATAGTATGTAGAATGGGAGAACAGGTCAGTAGATACAATTTGGAGAGGGTTCTCAAAGAAATCTGGATTTCTGTTAAGCTGAGGCCTAGACAGAAAGATCAAGAAAAAGGTAAAGACTAGAAGAGCTTTTAACAAATAATGACATGGAGGATGGGTTAATCTCCTGCAACAACAGACTATATCCATCCTGGCCTTCCAGAGATAGGAGAACTCTCAAGCAGGGAGGGTGGTTAAGACAGTAGGAATGAGAAGATGGGAACGTGTAGCCTCAACCACCTTCAGCCTATGTTCATAAAAGTTGATAGTGGAGTTGAGAAAAACAAGAAGTAGAACAATCTGGTAGCATATACTGTCAAAGTAAGAGAAGAATGTTGAATAAACAGAGCTTACTATAAAAGTAGAATGTAGCACGGTGGAAAGGTGATAAGTGATGTGAATCCGAAATCATTAGCTTTTATACCATTTTACTTCATATTGCATTTGCCTTCTGCCTTCCAGATTCTCTAGTAAAAACCTATTCCTATTCATTTTAACAAATGTCAGTATATAGTCCATTGCTTTGTACATGTAGGATAAGTAGTGAGTTGTAACTCACTAAATATTTGTTTCTGAATCCAACTTTTCTTACCAGCTGAGTGTTTTTACACAATATAATTTCAGTATCAGTATACACATCTTTTTTTTTAAGGGTTTTATTTATTTATTTGATAGACGGAGATCACAAGTAGGCAGAGAGGCAGGCAGAGAGAGAGGAGGAAGCAGGCTCCCTGCCGAGCAGAGAGCCTGATGCTGGGCTCGATCCCAAGACCCTGGGATCATGACCCGAGCTGAAGGCAGAGGCTTTAACCCACCGAGCCACCCAGGCGCCCCAGTATACATATCTTTAAAATGGCGATAAGTCTGAGTCATGGAAATATGGTGAAGATTATATGAGAAATTAAGTACCTGGTAGTAAGTACATAAGTAGTAAGTAATAAGTAGGTATATAGTATTGTTCCAACAAACTGTACCTTTTCTTTACTTGAGACACATGGCACCACATTGGGCTGAAATTCAGATCCTTTATACTTTTAATATATAGTTAACCATTTTCTTTCATTTTTTATAGTGATATATACATGTTTTTAAAACTTTTATTAAAGAAACATAATTATAAACTAATTAAATTAAAATAATTCTTCTATGTAAACCGAACTTACTATATTGTCCTGAAATTCATTGTATTTTAAATATTATATTTATATACACATGCTCATATTCTGCCAATTATTCCTCAATCTTTTTGATATGCTTGTCTTCTTATACTAAGCCCAGGAAAGTAGTTAGAGATTAATTTTGACTATATAAGAATTCAACACCTCACAGTTTAAAGTATCAGTCCTCATTTGGCTTCTTTATGATGTTACAATATAAATAGAATCATCTTAAATCCAAATACATTTGAAAATGAAAAAAAAACTCTTTTCCCCCCTTTCTTGTCACTGTGTATTATGTAAAGTGGATATAAAACAGGTCAGAGATGAACAGGTCTGCAAAACAATCCTTCACTGGAACAAAACAAAAACAAACAAAAAACCTGTTGAGCAAGTTCTAGCTAAAATTAATTCAGTCTATGGCTAGCAGAAACTAAAAGAAATACAACAATCACTGTAAACAGTATCACTTGTCATCCATAAACCATTTTTGCAAATATGCAACTGAGTTATATTGTACTTTGTGCTATAGACTGCATATTTGTGTCCCCCCACCAAATGCCTATATTAAATTCTAACACCCAGTGTGATGATTTGGAGGTAGTACTTTCAGGAGGTGATTAGGTCATGAGCATAGAGCTCTCAGGAATGGGATTAGTGCCCTTACAAAAGTGACCCCATAGAGCTCCTTCATCCCTTCCATCATATGAATCCATAGTAAAAAGGGGGCCAACTATTAACTCTGAAATACACCTTCCCCAGGCACCAAATCTGCTGGTAGCTTGATGTTGAACTTATAAGAACTATGAGCAATGGACACCATGAAAAAAAGCAATGAATAGAAACAAGCAGTTTCAGGGAACAAAGACAAATTACTGACTCCTTAGCTTTGTGGTCCAATTGATCCTTAAAAGAGAAAATTGAAAATACAAAGAGGACAGTCTTTAAAAGCTATGTCTTCTTTCTTCAGAGAAATACCTTTATATAGAGTTGAACTCTGTGTGGATGCCACTCCAGTCTATTTGCACTATAACTTGCATTACAGCAGCAAGGAACCGGATCCCCACATCCAAAGATGTATTCTGATAGCAGGACAAAATAATAAATTCAAATAATTGGGGTGGATAAAGAAGCATCTATATTCTATTCATATTGTCTTAAAGGTATTTCAGATATTTAGATAGTGACAATTGTCTTGAGATTATCACTATTTAGAAATAAAATAACCACAAAATTAAAAAGTATTATGGAATGCAAGGTATTGCAGTTGGACAGTAGAAAAGATTAGTTTCTGTTCAGTGTACCCAAAAGCTCCCTATCAGATTACTTTCAGTAACCAGTATTTTACTAGTGTCATAATTCTGGCATAACAAATCACCACAAACTTAGAGGTGTCAAAACACACATTTGTTATTTTATTTTACATTTCTCTAGGTAAGAAGTCCAACACAGATTTCCTGAGCTAAAATCAAAATGTTGGAAGAGTTGTGTTCCTTCCTGCAAATTCTAGGGAGAACCCATTTTCTGGGCTTTTCCATCTTCTAGATTTTACCCACATTCCCATTGTGATGCCTGTCCTGCATCTTTAAAGCTAACAATGTCACATCTCTCTGACTCATTTGTCAACATAGTCTCCCTGACTCAGCTGCAAAAGATTCTCACTTTTAAGGAATTATATAATTAGATTGGATCCATCCATATAATCCAGAATAAACATCCCAAATCAAGGTCCTTAACCTTAATCACATCTGAAAAGTTCTGTTTGCATATAAGACATATTCATAGCTTCCAGTGATTAGGGAGTAGACATTTTTGGCTAGGCCAGTGTTCTGTCTACCACAGGTAACATCTGCTTTTTTGTTTGTCTGTTTGTTTTTCCTTTCATTTTTTCAAATGTTTCCTCCATGAGGCAGCCAAAGTTAGTGTGGTTAGGGATACTAGATGTATTTATGACCATGGACAAAATATACCTGAAAACATAAACTTATTATATCTTCTTGGTGAATTAGTAACTCCATTACTAATAAAAAACCCTCTTTAATCCTCAGTGATATCCTTTGCTCTGAAATCTACTTTATCTGATGTTAGTATATTCCTCCAATTTTCTTGTGATTAATGCTATCATGTTATAACTTTTTGCATCCTATTACTTTTATATTTTATTTTTTAAAAGTTTGTCTATCCATTTTAGAGTGAGAGAAAATGGGAGGGAAGGAGCACACATGAGCAGGGAGAGGGGCAGAGGCAGAGGGATAAAGAGAATCCCAAGGAGACTCCCTACGGAGTGCAGAGCCCAGCGCTGGCCTCAATTCCATGACCCCAAGTTTATGACTCCAGCCAAAATCAAGAGTCTGGTGCTCAACTGACAGAGCCAGCCGGGTGCCCCACAATATCCTTTTACTTTTAATTCGTTTATGGCATTATTTTGAAGTGCATTTCTTCTAGGCATCATATAATGAGGCTTTGCTTTTGCATACAATATAATAATCTCTGTCTTTTAATTAGGGTCTATAGAATATCGATATGATTGGATTAAATCTGCCACCTTGCTATCTGTTCTCCTTTGGCTGTAAATCTAACTCATGGTAGATTAAGTAAATCAACTACCTAGGATAATATCTGGTAAGCACATAAACTATTCACTCATTTTCCTCTTTTTCTGTCTTCTGTATTATTCAGTATTTTTCATAATTCCCTATTATTTCCTTTTCGTCTTACTACTTTTAGCTTTGTTTTGTTATTTTATTGGTTGTTTTAGGATTTATATTATGCAACTTTAATTTATTAAAGGTTACCTTGCAGTGATATTATGTCATTTCACTTACAGATATAAAAAACTTAAACCACAGTGTCCTTCCATTTCTTGATTCCTAGCCTTTTTGGTAATGATAGCATACATTTTACTTTTATGTGTTAGAAACTCCAGCAGATACAGTTTTTCTTTTAAAGATTTTATTTATTTATTTATTTGACAGACAGATCACAAGTAGGCAGAGAGGCAGGCAGAGAGAGAGGAGGAAGCAGGCTCCCTGCTGAGCAGAGAGCCCGACTTGGGGCTTGATCCCAGGACCCTGAGATCATGACCTGAGCTGAAAGCAGAGACTTAATTCACTGAGCCACCCAGGCGCCCCCAGATATAGTTTTTGTTTTTATTTAAAGTCAGTTACTTTTTTAAAAAAATTAATAATTAGAGAAATATGTATTTATCCACATAGTTAGTGTTTGCTATGCTCTTTATTCCTCTGTATATCTATATCTACAACTGATATATCTTTTTTCTTTTCTAAAGGACTTTCTGTAATATAGATTCATTATGATACTTTCAAACTTGTATGTCTGCAAAAGTATTTACTTCACTTTCATTTGAAATATATTTATGCTATCTGTATAAGTCTAGAATGACAGTTTTTTTTTCTTAGTATTCTAAAGATGTTGCTCCAAAATTGTTTTGCTTGCATTTCTTCTAATAAACCTCTGCTGGAGTTATTACCTTTGTGTTCTGTATGCTGAGTTTTACCTTTTCTGATATCATTTAAAATTGTTTATCATTTGTTTTAAAGTTTTCATGTTATGATATGTATTACAATTATTATTGTTCAACAATTGCAAAAAATATAAAGAAATGCATAAAGGAAGTCCACAAAGTTAAAATTAAAAAGAGACCATGGTCAGCCTTCTAATTTATATCTTTATATCTTTCTAGGCATTTTTTAGCATGTACACATATTAATATACACATTATTTACAACTCTGTATTAATACAATGCTATGCAACAAGTTACCTTAAAACCTAATAGCTTAAAACTATAATAATCAATAATCCCTCATAATTTTCTATAAGTCAGGAACAGGGAATGGCTTCATTGAACATTTCTGTCTTAGGATACTCATAGGATATTGCAATCAAGTATCAGCTAGTACTGTAGTTATCTGAAGTCTTGACTATTGCTGGGTGGCTTATTTATAAGGTGGTTCACACATATGGCTGGTAAGCTGGTGCTGGTGGTTGACAGGAGGTTTTACTTCTCTACCTGGGCCTCTCCCAAAGACATCTGCCACAGAGAGTGATCCAAGGTACTATGACAGAAGGTGCAATGTCTTTTAGGAACTAGTTTCAGAAGTCAAATATTGTCACTTTTGCACTATTCCATTGGTCACATAAGTCAACCATAATTCACTGTGGAAGGGGACCATAAAGGTTTGGAATACTGGCAGATAAGGATCTTGGGAGCATCTTGGCCATAGGCTACCACAATATCCTTAGTATCATATTTTCAAAAAGTTTTATGATCTACTCTTTTGTGCTATTATTTCAAAAACTTGTTTTGTGCCAATAATAAATGGCTCCATAATATACAATTGAATGATGGACATTTAAGTTATTTCTAATTTTGAATTTTCAAAATTCAAAAAAATGCAAAAATTATAATTTTTCATTATTTCTTCCTCTTTAGAATATATTTCCAAAAAGAAAATATCAGACATGTATATTGCAAGGCATTTGGTCCATATTACAAAGTAGACTTCAAAAATCCTTATGCTTCAGCTAACTTCATTGGAAAGTGCTTCTTTTTTTAAAAGTAAGATTAATACCCAACGTGAGGTTCGAGCTCACTACCCCAAGTTCAAGAGTCTCATGCTCCACTGATTGAGCCAGTCAGGTGCCCTAGAAAGTGTTTTTTAAAACTGTATGTCATCTGCACAGGTTAATGTAGGGGAGTGTTGAATTACTATATTGTACAACCTGAAACTAATAAAACATTGCATGCTAACAAACGAACTAAAATAAAAACCTTAAAATTTTTTTAATTAAAAAAAACCCTCTATCTCATCTAATAGTGGGTACTTTCAATTTATCCTTCAGTCTGTCAATTTTATAGGTGAACTAGAGAAGTCTCTTGATTATAAACAGCCTAAGTCAGTTCTACCAAAGTAAGGATATTAAGGTATAGAATTTGAACCAGGTAATTCAGAGTCACTAGGAAAGGTAAAGAATCTGGGTTGTACAGAAAGCAAGGGAAACAACATATAATCAGTATTCTTCCTTAGTCATGGTTCAATTTAGGATTCCAGCACAGATTCTGTCATCACTAAACTTTACTTTAGGAATAAGTCACTTTTCTGCTCAATTCCACTAGGCATTCACCCCAAAGTCACTGCATTCTCACCTCTACAGTAGTCTCCAAGAAAAAAATCTTAAAATGAGCGTTTATTTTGTAAAATTTCCTCAGATCCAAAATCCTAGTTGAGAGCATCAGAGTATACAGAGAAGTCAAAACAAAAATAAATACTATAAAAGGTGAAATTACCTATCCCATTTCTCTTTTTAAAATGGCAGACTTTGGTCATTCTAACTGGTGTAAGGTGGTATCTCAATGTGGTTTTAATTTGAATCTCCCTGATGGCTAGTGATGATGAACATTTTTTCACATGTCTGATAGCCATTTGTATGTCTTCATTGGAGAAGTGTCTGTTCATATCTTCTACCCATTTCTTTGATATGATTATCTGTTTTGTGTGTGCTGAGTTTGAGAAGTTCTTTATAGATCCTGGATATCAACCTTTTGTCTGTACTGTCATTTGCAAATATCTTCTCCCATTCCATGGGTTGCCTCTTTGTTTTGTTGACTGTTTCCTTTGCTGTGCAGAAGCTTTTGATCTTGATGAAGTCCCAAAAGTTCATTTTCGCTTTTGTTTCCTTTGCCTTTGGAGACATATCTTG
>PISX010038596.1:0-10080 GCA_004024625.1 Mellivora capensis
AGGACATGGGGAGATGGAGAGGAGAAGGGAGTTGAGGGAAATTGGGGGGGAGATGAACCATGAGAGACTATGGACTCTGAAAAACAACCTGAGGGTTTTGAAGGGGCGGGGGGTGGGAGGTTGGGGGAGCCTGGTGGTGGGTATTATGGAGGGCACGCATTGCATGGAGCACTGGGTGTGGTGTAAAACTATGAACTCTCTTATGCTGAAAAGAAATTAAAAAAAAAAAGTTAAATGAAGACTATACAGGTTTTTTTTTTGTTTCTTGTGGGGGTTTTTTTGGCAGTGAAGGCTGTAAAGATGTATATAACTGTGAAGCTAATTTCTGTCCCTTGTCATATGTTGGCCAGATACAGAGATTTCTCCTGAGTAAATGTAGCAAAGAAATGGAAGAAAAGAAAATTTCATCATCATTAAGGAAAAATAGTGTCACTTCCTATCTTTTCTCTGACTCATTAAGAATGCCCTTCTCCCATTCATTTTAAAATCTTCCTAATTTAAATTCCTTAAAGTCTTTACTAGGTGCATTATTAAAAACCAACAAATCCAGGTTACTTATTTAGTCAAGCTTGAGGGGATAAAGGGATTTGCATTTCCCAAGTCTATATTATATGCCAATAAGAATTTTTTTGGCATCATGGGAGAGTCTATGGCTAGATCTTAGACAAGGACTGGTATCAATTGCGTAGGCACATTTAAACTGGAGAAGAGTGACAGAATTTTTGTTTCAAAGATGAGCTTAAGGGATGTCTGGGTGGCTCAGTCGGTTAAGCGCCCTGCCTTTGGCTTGGGTCATGATCCCAGAGTCCTGGAATGGAGTCCCACATCGGGCTCCTTGCTCAGTGAGGAGCCCGCTTTGCCCTCTGCCTACTGCTCCCCCTGCTTGTGCTCTCTCTGTCTCCAACAAATAAATATATAAAATCTTTAAAAAAAAAAAAGATGAGCTTGATTATTTTCAATGCTACCTTTAAACTGTGCTAAAACCATGGTAAATTCATAGAAATCAACAATTTGATTAAGTATAATATTTTATGTATTATAAATTACTTAAATTACATTGTATATTATATAAAATTCTTTATTATGTAGAACTCACAAAAATGATTCTAAGCGTTCCACACCATGGCATAACATTTCCATTGTAAATGTTTTAAATGACTTTCTTTTAAAGGTTATTTATTTATTTATTTGAGAGAGAGAGAGAGAGCATGTATGTGCACATCATGAGTGTGCCTGCAAGCAGGGAGAGTGGCAGAAAGGAAGGGAAAGGAAGATGGAAAGAATCCCAAGCAGACTCCCATACTGAGCACAGAACCCTCCCACTCAATCCCAGGACCATGAGATCATGACCTGAGATGAAATCAAGAGACCACCTCTTAACTCACTAAGCCACACAGGCACCCCTAAATGATTTTTCTTTGTAAGGAATTTAAAGCTTTGTAGACACTTTCTAAAAAAATTTATGCTAACCCAATATATTAAGGTCAATAGAATGATGAAATAGAATGTCAACTCCTATTAATTCCCATATTCCATGATTGATATTAATATTTATCCAGCTTGCTAGTTGAAAATATTTATATTTCGGGGCACCTGGGTGACTCAGTGGGTTAAAACTTCTGCCTTTGTCTCAGGTCATGGTCCCAGGGTCCTGGGATCAAGCCCCACATCAGGCTCTCTGCTTGCCAGGGAGCCTGCTTCCTCCTCTCTCTCTGCCTGCCTCTCTGCCCACTTGTGATCTCTATCTGTCAAATAAATAAATAAAATCTTTAAAAAAAACCTTATATTTCAAGGTAGCATTTATAGAAATAAGGACAGAAGGAGTTTTCTGCGTTTTTACCTCAGTCACTTATAGACAAAAAAATTATAATTCACTAAAAAATATGAATATTGAATACTTAACAAAATAAAATATATTTTCACCACAAAACATAGACCCAGTTGTCGGGGACTATCTCTTGGGCTTTTTTAGATTTTTTTTAAAGATTTTATTTATTTATTTGACAGACAGAGAGAGAAAGCAGAAGCAGGAAGGGTGACAGTCTCCCCACTGAGCAAGGAGCCCGATGCGGGACTCGATCCCAGAACCCTGGAGTCACGACCTGAGCTGAAGGCAAATGCTTAAAAACTGAGCCACCCAGGCATCCCTAGAATCTCATTTTTAAACAATGTAATGAATAGGACCCTACCCAAAAGCAATACAAAAATGTGCTATTAAGTAGCACATTGAATATATCTATGATGAATATTAAGAAAATAAATTTTAAACATGTATTCAAGTGTTTGTTAAACTATTTGGAAGGGAAATGTTTTCCTTGAGAGTAAATATTTTCTGTAGGCAAAATGTAAAGCAAATCATTTGAATTTGTGCATGTAGTTAATGAATTTCGATAGGGTTTTCTAAAGAGCAGCTTTTAATTTAAATGCCAAGATGTTTTTCCTTAATACCAGTGGAGTCATTTAGCATGTATTAATTAAATATTCATATATAAAGCACTTATCATTTTCAAAGCATGCTCATGACTACAGAAATTGATACTTAATATAGGACTATTGTCTATAAGTACAAGAGAAAGTTGGTTATAAAATGGTTATTACATTAATTATAAAATTATTATTATATTAATAAGAAGCAATGTGTAGCATGAAGAATTAGGGAAACGTTAACTCAGGGGAATAACAAAAAGAGATTTGGCTGAGTCCTGGGGGATGAATGAGAGTTCACTGATAGAAAAGCCCTCCATGGTGGTGGTGGGTTGGGAGGAAGTCGCTACTGTTTCAAAATAAATTATCACAAAGATCATTAAGCAGCACTTACTTATCATGTCAGAGTTCTATAGAACAGAGGTCTGGGCAGGCTCTGATGGATTCTCTGTTTAAGGTCACACAAGACTGATGTCAAATATCAGCCGGGCAGAACTCTTTTCTGGAAGGTTTTTTTGTTTTTGTTTTTTTTTGGAAGATTTTATTTATTTTATTTATTTATTTGACAGAGAGAGACACAGAGGGAGAGGGAACACAGCAAAGGGAGTGGGAAGTGAGAGGGAGAAGCAGGCTTCCAGCCAAGCAGGGAGCCCGATGCAGGGCTTGATCCCAGGACTTTGGGATCATAACCTGAGCCAAAGGTAAATGCTTAATGACTGAGTCACCCAGGAGCCCCTGGAAGTTTGGAGAAGAATCTGCTTTCAGGCTTTTTGGGTTGTTGGAAGTACCTAGGTCCTTCTGAGTCTAAGGCTGATTGCTCACAACTCCTGGAGGCCATAGTTCAGTTCTTGAAAGTGTTCTCTCCATCTTCAAGCCAGCTGTGCTGCATTGATTTTTTTTTTTTTTTTTTTTTTTTTTAATGCGTTGAATATCTCTGACTTTCCTTACTATGGCCAGTTGGGGGGGAAAATTATCTGCTTTTAAAGAACGTATGCAATTAGATTAAGTCCACCTGACAATCCCTCTTTGACCAATTCAATGTCAACTGATTAATAACTTTAAGTACATCTACAGAATCCTTTTGGCCATGTTCCATAATCATGGGCATTACACCTAGGGTAAAAGTCATGGGGCCATCTTGAAATTCTGCTTCACACACATGAGAAACACAGTGCAAAGATTAAAAGACCAACACTGCAAGTTTATTTGAATAGCTATAAATGACTTGTTGAGCATCCTTCAGAATTTATTCGGTAAGGATGATTAGGCTGTGGAGAGACAAAAGAAAAATCTAAATTTGGAAGGAAGCAAGCAACTGTTGGGGGCTCTGTATACTTTATACCGGGCCTCAGGTTAATCTGCAGGTGGACCTAAACTGTAATCACACATCGGTGAGTGAGACCATCAAAGACCAAGGATCTAAAACAACTCTGCCTTTTTTTTTTAGATTTTATTTATTTGTTTGAGAGAGAAAGGGAGAGGTAGTGTGTTATGTCCTCCAATAATGGGTCCGTGACTAAAGGAGCGAGTCTGATACAAAGTGAAGGTCAAGCAAAGCTTTATTTCGAGCCAAGCATCAAGAATCAAACCGACCCTTTGGGGCTGCCTCTTACAGAGAGGACGACCCCTCTCTGCTTTACAGACTAGCTTTTAAGGGCAAAGGCCATGTGGTTGGGCGTGGCCACGCACAGGTGGCCAATGAGATTGTAACACACAGAGAAAGCTGTACAGTCATGCTAGGTCACACATAAGTGATCAATTGAATTACAATTTACCCTAGTAGATATTTGAACTAGCCTATCACCTTGGTCAGAATTGGTGCCCAAAAGGCTCCCAAAGGGTGGGGCTCAAACTCCTTGGTAGCTAGGGAGACAGTATGCGCCCTCACTGATTGGATACCTCCACCCACCCTGACCCACCCTTGTATTTGGCTTTGTTACCTGGGACTGGTTTCTGGGACTTGTTTTTAAGTAAGTCCCCTGGGGGGAAGGGGGACGGGGTCAGTTTAAGTTTTAAACAACAAAGTTATTGTTTAACAGGATGGAAGCACTCTGGCTAACTACAGTGGTGGGAGAGGCAGAGGAAGAGGGAGAAACAAGCTCTCCACTGAGCAGGGAACCCCCTGTGGGGCTCAAACTGAGGACCCCAGGATCATGACCTGAGCCAAAGGCAGATGCTTAACTGACTGAGCCACTAAGGTGTCCCTAAAACAACTCCACTTTTGTTGGTGAATAATGTCAAGCTTGAAATCAAAGAAGAGAGGCACACAATCTGTTTTGTTTATCTCTTCTAATCAATTTTTTAAAAGACTGAATTAATATAAACAGAACAAAACATTGGTTTAAGATAATTAAAGCATCCAGTTAATTTAAGGGAATTAAACATTAAGAAAGCATACCACTTTGCAGGACGCTGAAAGCAGGTGTATGTGATAAAGTATTGGCAAATATATGAATTAATAATAAGCAAAAATGAATTAATCAATCAATGAATAGATTAAGCTAGCAAAAACGTGAGCGAATAAGAAATTCATTAATCATTAATAATTCTAATTACAATGTAGGGTTTTTTTTTCCATACCACCAAAGCAATTCTAAAATACCAGCTGAGTATTCTACAGTTCAATCCAGTCTGACACTGTTTACCTGGAGGTAACAGTAGATCTCACGGGTTGAGATGCCACCAGAGTGCCCTTCCTCCCACTTCAGATGACATTTTAATTTCAGGTTGACACCTGTGCTACTGACTGATTAGCTATAGATCAGAGGTTCCAATGACCCGTTCTTGGGCTTAATTTTCTAAAGAGGCAGAGAACTCAGAGAAATGTTTTACTTGCTAGATTACTGGTTTACTACAAAAGGTTATCACTCAGAACAGCCAAAGAGAAGAGATGCATGGGGCACAGTTTTAGGGAGAGCAGAGATCTTCCTTCATATCTGAGCAGGACAGTCTCTAAATCTCCATGTGTTCACCAACCCAGAGCTCTCTGAACCCCATCCTTTTGGGGCTTCTGGAGGTGTCATTGCGTAGGCATTATTTATTCAATCATTAGCCACTGGTGATTGATTCAACCAGTCCCTCTCTCCTCCCTAGAAGTGAGAAAGGTAGGACTGAAAGTTCCAACCCTCTAATCATTGGTTAGCTTTGGCAACCAGCCCCCATCCAAAAGTGACCTCATTGACATAACAACAGGCACTTTTGTAGGGTTTATCACTTCTAAAATTCCAAGGGTTTTAGGATCTAAGCCAGGAAGTGCGATGGAGACCAAAATACATTTTTTTTGGTTATAAATCATGATATCACAGTCATGAAGAATGGAAGTGGCCCCAGAATAGAATGAGCAAATAAACTGTTTGCTTTAAAAGCAGAAGAGTTTATATACCTCAGTTAATGTATTTGAACTTGATGTCAATATGCAGAAAAAAAATTAATAAAGACATTTACTATTTTTAGATACTTAATGTATATTTGGACAACAAAAAAGACAGTAAAAACTAATAGATTATGAAAACTGACTTTTTTAAAAAAATTAATATGATCTCTAGGCTGTTAGGTATGGGCAAATGCTGAAATTGCTGTTGATCCAAGCATTTGGAAAATTCACTCATAATATTATTGTGAGAAATTAAAAACATGTTTGTTGCATAAAGATATAAGTGGTATAAGTGCTTGGACTTCTGAAACAAAGAATGTTAATCATTAGATCTACTTAAACATAGGCCGTAGGATCAAAAGATAATTCTCTCAGCATTATAAAGTATTATGGTTTACCCTCACAAAATATCAATAGTATTTATTAGTTAGGATAAATACAGTTCTTGTTATATAATGAATGTTTCTGATGACAGGTTCTTTTTTTTAAGCTTTATTTATTTATTTTGAGAGAGAAAGAAAACATGTGTGTGATTGTTGGGGTGGGGAGGAGAGAGGGAGAGAGAATCCTCAAGCAGACTTTCCTCCCCCCTTGCTAAGCATGGAAGCCTATGCAGGGCTCCGCCCCAGGACCTCAAGATCATGGCCTGAGGGGAAATCAAGAATCAGATGCGGGACTCCTGGGTGGCTCAGTTGGTTAAGCGGCTGCCTTCAGCTCAGGTCATGATCCCAGCGTCCTGGGATCGAGTCCCACATCGGGCTCCTTGCTCAACAGGGAGCCTGCCTCTCCCTCTGCCTCTACCTGCCACTCTGTCAACCTGTGCTTGCTCACTCTCTCTCCCTCTCTCTGACAAATAAATAAATTAAAAAAAAAAAAGAATCAGATGCTCAACTGACTGAGTCACCCACGTGCCCCTTGATGACAGAGCTCTAATTAAAGTTATATAGACAAATTATAATTATGGTCTCAATCACTGAAATATGTTAATGGGGATAAGTGCAAATTCCAGTACTGTGGTTTAGAAAATAGTAAATTCACAACAAGAGTATGAAAAGAGCATATGCAAATTGCATTATTTTTGGTTTGTTGAAAATCATGAAAATTTTTTAGGTTTCCATATGGTTCATTGGTTCATCATCCATCTTTACGTTTCTCTAAATGACTCTCAGGGCATTACCTGTCCACGCTTCATAAAATCACAAATGTTTCTTTCTCCATTCCAATACAAGTTTCCATCCACCTTCTCTGGATAATTTTTTAATAAGTTTATCACCTTCTTAAATAATTATAAAGTGCATATATTAATCGCTTTTATCACACACCTCACTTACATCAACAAATGAGAACATATTTCATTAGTGCCGAACTTTGTGTTTTGGTTTACATTGACAAGTACATAGTGGAAGTGAAGAAAATATTAACTGAGCGATAAAGAATGAATTAATTAAAAAAATATTTGGTTGCATTTGTCATAAAGTAAGACATTCATAAACAGTATAAGCCAAAAAAGAGAGAAATATTACATAATGAACAACTCAAAGAAGTAATTCTGTTTATATTTGAGATCTGATTTGGCAGGAAACATATATTATACCTTATTTTAAGCACTTAGCGACTAGAAATATGACAGAGTCATTTAATTATTATAGCTGGTTAGAGGCCAAAATTATAGAAATTAAGTAGAAATGTTTACATTGTTTGTTTTGCCATTACACAAAGAGAAGTCTTTAGAGTTTTAGAGTTTTTTGGAAATGGGAAGAATTGCTTTAGGACAGTTACTATCCCCTTTCACTGATATAGTTTGGAAAATCATTTATTTGTCATATTTCAATGGGCTTCTTGTCCAGATCTACCTGTGCTTTCAAACCTTAAGATTCTCTAGGACAGGGGCTCCTGGGTGGCTCAGTGGGTTAAAGCCTCTGCCTTCAGCTCAGGTCATGATCCCAGGGTCCTGGGATCAAGCCCCACGTCGGGCTCTCTGCTCAGTGGGGAGCCTGTTTCCTCCTCTCTCTCTGCCTGCCTCTCTGCCTACTTGTGATCTCTCTCTGTCAAATAAATAAACAAATAAAAAAAGATTCTCTAGGAAAAAAAGTCTATAGCTAAGAATAAAGTGTAAAAATCATGATCAAGTCTCAGAATATACAGTATAAATGTCTGTTTAAGCATTACAATGGAATTGTTGTAATAACACTAATGTGATTATAATTTTCTTTTTTTAAAAGATTTTATTTATTTATTTGAGGCTTAACCCACTGAGCCACCCAGGTGCCCTTGATTATAATTTTCAAGTGTGAGAAAATAACATTTAACAATATAATAAAAAATGAATAGCTACTTACCATAGATGTTTTCTGAAATAACTATTTGAGCACTCTCAGAAACATGTTAAAAGAAATGAGCAGTAAACATACTGTTACCCAATCATCCAGAAGCAAAATAGCAACAGGGCTAAACAGGTTTTTTTCTTGCTAAAATGGCTTCTATCTTCATTTATAAAATATACACATTTTTCTTTAATTTGCTAAACTTTTCATAAAATTACACTATGTTCAATTAAAATGAGAACATGGTAGGAAGAGACATTAAGATGGGAATTAAGACAGTAGGTTTCTAGTCAAGATCTAATTTTTAGTGTAAGACCATGAAAAATTAACTTCCATGGAATTCATAATCTTACTTGGTAAAGTGAAAAGTTCAGGCTATATATGTCTAGGATTCCTCCCGCCTCTTGGAAGATTTGCACAATAAACATACTAAAATAAATATACAGCTACAATATTGTGATTTATAGAAATATATATATAGTCTTCATCCAAGGTTCCTAGTTCACAGCTCCCAAACCCTTGGAATTTCCTGAGTGAGAAGAGTGAGGGGAACTTTTTTTGTCATAATATTTGGTCTCTTGTGTTCAGTTCCTGAAGTTGATTCAGAGCCACAACTATGAAATGGGTGTCTTGTTATTCCCAATATGCCCTTTCCACCGTAAATGGATATAGAACAATGAAATGACTTTTGGTTAAGGATAGGGGCTGGTTGCCAGGGGAATCAACCAAGAATAGAGGGTTGGAACTTTCAAGGTGCCATCTGATTTCTGAGGATATGAAGGGGCTTAGAAATCCAATCAATCACCAATGGCCAATGAGTTAAACAATCATGCCTATTTAAAGAAGCCACCATAAAAAAAAAAAAAAAAAGGTGGGGTTTCAAAGAGCTTCTGGTTTGGGGAACCATACCCCTACAGGTCACTGTATTGGGTCCTAAAATCCATAGGACAGAAGCTTCTTTGTTCGGTACCTTACCCTAGGTATCGCTTCAATTGGCTATTCATTCCTTTCCTTTAATATTCTTTGTAATAAACTGGTAATCTAGTGAGAAAGTAGGTTTTCTGATTTTTTGTGATCTGTTCTGAAAAATTAATTAAACCCAAAGAGGGGGTTGTGGAAACTTCAGATTTATAGCCAGTGAATCAACAGTAGAGGTAACAACCAAATTTGCATTTGGCCCATTAGGCAGAGGAGAGGGCAGTCTTTGTGGGACCGAGCACTTTACCTGTGGACTCGCGTGCTACCTCCGCGTAGATAGTGTCAGGATTGACTTGAATTGTAGACACCCAGTTGGTGTTTCTAGAATTTTTGGTGCTGTGTGTTTGTGGGTGTGTGTGTAGGGGATCCTCTGTTTATATTGGAATTGGGTACAGAACCCAAAATAACAGCCAACTTTTCTGAACCTCATTTTATAAATCTATAAATTTATGGGGTTGGAGTAAAATAATCCCTGAAGTATGTATCAATTCCATAGCTGAGAAAGCAACTGGGTCTTTCCAATATTTACACACTTTGGGTTTTGACAGTGGGTTATCAATCATCTTGAAGGCTTTTATAATTTGATTCTTATAAAATGACACAATTTGGAGTGCTAATAACACACCCGTAACTTCAAACACTGTTATTTAATTCATATGATCTATAAGAAAATAGTCTTAATAGGAGATGCAGTTATGGGGCACCTGGGTGGCTTGGCAGGTTGAGTTACCGACTCTTGTTTCAGCTCAGGTCATGAACTCAGGGTCCCAAGGTCAAGCCCGGGTTGGGGCTCTGCACCCAGCAGGGAGTCTGCTTGGGATTCTCTCGCGCTCTCACTTGGCTCTTTCCTGTCCCGTCCTCAGCTCACGTGCACTCTTTCTCTAAATAAATACACAAACCTTACAAATAAAAAAATAGAATAAATAAAGGATAAAAAGTAAAGATGTGGTTGTTTGATAATAAATTATACAAATTGGGGAG
>PISX010038597.1:0-10077 GCA_004024625.1 Mellivora capensis
GGGAGGGGTCTGTGCACGGAGGAGGTCTGTGCAGGGATGGAGGTGGGTACAGTGAGGGTGGTCTGTGCAGGGGGGCGTCTGTGCAGGGAGGAGATCTGTGCAGGGAGGGGGTCTGTGCAGGGAGGTCTCTTCAGGAAGGGCTTAGAGTCTGTGCAGGGAGGAGGTGTGAAGGTGGGTCGTCTGTGCATGTGGCAGTGGTTTGCCTGGCAGGGTAGGTGGTGCAGGCCGGTGGGGCAGGGGCGACGCTGGCCACAGAGACATCAGTGACCTTTTGCTCTGGTGGTGCCGTGGAGCCCTCAACACCCCTGTGTGTCAGCCCTGCCATGACCATTGGACGTTGTCCAGAAACTACCTCCCATCCGCCTTGACCGTGGCCAGCTGAGGCTCAGGGAAGACGAGGCTGACCAGCAGGGGGCAGGCCCGTCGCTTCCCCCTCGCAGGGCCATCAGCCTCAGAGGCCCCTCCTTTGCTCGTGCCTTCTCTGCTCCGTGACACAGACAGGACCTAACTGACCTGATCTCTTTCGTTTACCTTGGAAATGTGTGTCCTTTTGTTTGTTCTCAAAATGTCTCTTTTATTACTGATCGGAACCGGGGTGCTCTAATCCAGTGAGCAGAGGGGAGAGGATCTCCAGAGAGAGTGGCTCCAGGGAGCTGGCGGGGACCCCTGGGAGGGGACCAGGCAGCTGCTGGGGGAACTGTCCACCGAGGCCCCGTCCCTCCCAAGGACAGATCAGTGGAGGCAGGTGGCTTTCCCTGCAGGGTTCCCCAGGGGGCCTCCTAGGGGAGGCCTCAGCTGGGGGGAAGGGACGCCAGCAGCAGCTGCTCCAGGAGGAATCAGCTCCTGGGGGGGAGGCCGCGCTCTCCCCCCCGCCCCAAGATGAACCTCAGGGAAGTGGGCACCCCGCGCGGCCAGGAGGAAGCAGGGAACCTCAGAGCGAGCACATCTGTGGGAGGGGCTGAGGCACCGTGCTTGTTTTCTGTTTATGGTCTTCTTCCTCCACGGTCAGCATAATCTTCTAAGCTGCCTGAAATTCTTCTGGGAAGCAGGTCGGGTGGTACCCTAAATACACAGAACAGAGTGATTTGGTGAAAGGTAAGGGCTGGTTTATTTCCCTTGTCATAAACGTGCTGTGAGAGTGTGGGTGAAAGGAGCACTCCCCGGGCAAGGAGCCTTCCGGGGTTCTCTGGCTTCAGAGCTTTCCAGTAAGGAAATGCTTTGCATGCAAGACTCCAAACTAGGGAAAAAAACATCTAGAAATAACAGAACTAGACGTCCCTCCCCCATTACCTAGTTCCTGATGTTGCCGTTGACTGTGTGTGGCCGGTGGGCTGAGCTCAGTCTGCAGGGCAGTGCCTGGTGAAGGGGCTGAGCCAGGCACCCATCACCAGGAAAAGACACCTGCTGGGAAGGGTGGGCTGCACACGGGGCTCTCGCTGTTCTCGGGCCTCCGATCAGAAGCATTTCTCTCACACCCTTCAAGTTTCTCTGCCTCTGAAGGTAGGGCCCCTGTGCCCCTCTCTGCTGGAGCCCAGCACCTCCACATGCCCCACCCAGACAGCCCTCACTCCCTGCTCAACCTGGGTCCCCCCCCAGCCCCAGCCTGGCAGCCCTCACCCCTGCTCACACCTGGGTCCCCGTTCCATTTTTGAGGAAGACTTAAAGATGTCTGCACTTTGCTCCAGACCAGCAACAGCCATGTACTGTGCTGAGACAAGCAGCTAGAGACCACCCAGAGCTGAATATCACCTGAATTTAGGGGTGATTTTGTAAGAACCGATGTAAAATTTCTCACTCGTCCACACGTTCTTCAGCATCAAGGTGCAGCTGACACAGTGTCTACACTCATGACCACCACAAACAAGACAAGAGACACCCCCATCACCCCAAAAGTTCCTCGTGCCCCTTTGTGATCCCTCCCTCCCTTGCCCCTGAGCCCCATGCCCTCAGGCTCCAGGCAGCGTCTGACCTGCTTTCTGTCACCACTGAAGTGTAGGCATTTTCTCATACTTTCATACAAGTTATGGGTACAGTGTTTACTTTTTTTGGTCTGGCTTATTCCACTGCAACAAGTTACACTGAGATTCACCTGTGTTTATGTGTGGATCAGGATTTCACTTCCTTTTACATTTGGGTTGTGACCCTCTGGCATGATTTACCACAAAACAGCCCGTGCCCATCCAAGTTGTTTCTACTTTGGTATTAATTTTTCCCTCCAGGCTTCTTTGGTTAGGGTTGGCATTCTTTGACTTTGCAGTCTTTAATTTTTAGCATATTGTTTTTATATTTAAAGTGGGTTTCCTGGGGCACCAGCGTGGCTCAGTCGCTGAAGCATCTGCCTTTGGCTCAGGTCATGATCTCAAGGTCCTGGGATCGAGCCCCACATCAGGCTCCCTGCTTCTGCTTTTTCCTCTCCCTCCCCGCCCATTTGTGCTCTCTCTCACTCAAATAAATAAGTAAAATCTTTATAAAAAAAATAAATAAATTGGGTTTCCTGTAGGGAGCTTCTAGTCAGGTCTCGGTTTTTTTGTTTTCCAATCTGACCACCTTTGCTATTTAATTGGGGTATTTAGACCATTTATATTTAATGTGATGAGGGATAAAGCTTGGTCATCTACCATTTTTCTATTTGTCCCCTCTATTTTTTGTTCCTTTCTTCCCTTTTTCTTTAAGATTGTGGCTTTTTTGTTTGTGTATCGTTTGCATTTAATGTCCTCTGTAGGGTTTCTGGCTGTTTCTCATTCTTGTGTTCCGTGGTTGCTTCAGGCCTTATGATACACATCTTTATCTCACGCTATCTTCCGGTGATATGCCAAGTAAGACCCTTGCGGCACACACTTCTGTGTGCTGCTTCTAACATGCACTTAGGTAAATGCATTATAAATCCTGTGATACATGATTAATTGCTCACATCCCAGAGATCACTGTTCTTTTTTTTATTAAGATTTTATTTATTTATTTGACAGACAGAGACCACAAGTAGGCAAGAGAGTCAGGCAGGGAGAGAGAGGAGGAAGCAGGCTCTCCGCGGAGCAGAGAGCCCGATGTGGGGCTCAATCCCAGGACCCTGGGATCATGACCTGAGCCGAAAGCAGAGGCTTTAACCCACTGAGCCACCCAGGCGCCCCAGAGATCACTGTTCTATGTTGCCTGATGTCCAGTGTCTGGAAAATCTTTGTTTCATATGGTATTTCTGTGTTTTTATTTGTTTTAGGCAGGTGGTAAATTTGGTCCCAGTTACTCCACTTGGGAAGGGGTAGGGGAAGTCAACCCACTTTTAAAAATAACATTTGTAAGCCTTGAATGTTTGCTGCAGAAAACATTGAAACTTATAGAAAAGTAAATTAATAAAATAAAACCCATCCCGAATCCCACTCATGGAGCATTGTTCAGACCAGGCCATGCCCCCACCCAGTACCTCTTCTGTGCATATCCATGTGTGACGGTCCCCTCTCTGGTAGTTACAAGCACAGTGTACACACGTGGACCCCATCGTTTTCTCCGAACATCACCGAGTGAACATTTTCTCATATCATTAAAGTTCTTTGGAACTTTATCTTTAGGTACTTTCTTTCCTCATTCTAGAGGAAACACAGCACCCATTACACGAATACACAGTAACTTCTGTGAAGAGTCTCCTTGTTCACATCATTTCCACGATTCTGCTTCCTAAATGCATTTTATGGACCCAAGTTTGTCTTCACAATTTAGTTTCCTCCGGGCAGATCCCTAAAAGTGACACGTCTAGGTTAAAGGAGCATAAGGCTTAACATAAAAGAAAAGTGTACGTGTGCGTGTTCCCCTGTGTACTTGCATGTGTGTGTCCATGTGCCCGTGTGCGTGTGCACATATGTGCGTCCGTGTGCACATGTACGTGTGCATGTACACGTGTCCACATGTGCACCATGCGTGTGTGCATGCATCCGTGTGCATGTGCGTGTGTGTGCAACCCCACATCACACATTCAGGAGCCCCAGGTTGTCTCCCAAACACAGTGCATGGACCACCTCTAGACAAAGTGACAGGTCCCCAGAGCTGCTCAAAGCTACATTAGTGATTCAGGGCTGTTGGCTGCGTCCGGGTAGCCAGATCTGAGCTCACTAGAACTGTTAGAGGAAGTCCTAACTGTAACACCGTGTTCTCGTAGAAACTGTGCCCCAAGACAGCACTAATGTTGGTGTAAATGGATATTTACTCTTTGGGGAGGTAGAAAATGCTTCATCGTGCTGCTAAGGCCTCTGGGAGAAGGCACAGAAACAGGGGAGGCCATCGTGCAGCGGTTCCAGTGAGACGAGGCCTGTTTGGGCAGAGAGCTGGGCTCACGTGCCTGCGCTGGCAGACCTGGCCCAGACCCGCACGGCACAGCCCCGAAGGTATCCCCGTCTCAGCACAGTGCCCGAGGGGCCAGGGGCCAGCTCTCCCTGAGCAGGTATGCGGGAGCTAGGCGCTTCCTCCGCCAGGTGGCCGGGCCCCAGGCGAGCCAAGAAAGAAGGGTTTCTCCTGAGCCAGAAGTGGTGTGCAGTGGGTGGTCCTGAGGGCAGAGGCAGGCCCGTGGGGAAGCACCCACCTGACCACCCCGTGAGCCCAGCTGCCCTGGGCCAGGATGCCTGCGGGCGGGGGGACGCGGGGACGCTGCCGGACCCACCTCATAGCACAGGAACAGCACTGCTGGCCGCCCCCCACCCAGGCATCCTGGGACAACTGCCCACCTCCACGGGTTCCCATGAAGGTCCAGGAGCAGCATAGGCCCGGGGCTGCCCTTGCCTGCCTCGCAGCCCTTCTCCCAGTCAGGCCCCTTCCACAAGCCACTGACCACCGGTGTTTCTGGGTTCAGACCCCTGTGGGCTGCACCTGGCCTTGGGGCTACGCCTGCTGCTTCGTGGTAGGTCTGACACTCAGGACCACCTGGCTGGATGCCCAGCAGCCAGACTTGCTGCCCTTTGCTGATGAAGCCAGGTTGGAGCAGCCTTGGCCCTGAACTGCCGACTGCACCCAGAGGAAGAGCCTGGCCCCTTTCCAGACTAACAGCCATGTGAGCGGCTGGACTGGGCCGTCTGGCCAGCACCCCGTGGCCACCACGGCCACAAAGGGTGCTAATGAGAAAGAGGGGCTCCTGCTCCTGCTGTTCTCCACACAGAAGAAGAGCCCCTCTCCAGGGGCTCTAACGTCTGACCCGTGACACGTGCAAAACTCCATTTGAAGGTAGAGCTTCCCCTCCCCCAGCTTGGCAGGTCCTGGGGGCCTGGGATAGGGAAGGCACAGGGAGTGGTGGGCCGTGGCACTGACCCCAGTCCATCTCAAGGCTGCTTAGTCTTCTTCCGGGACCTGAGTCAGCAGGAGGGAGAGCCCTTGTCTGGTGAGGTCCTCCTGGCCCTCGGAGGCCCCGCCCTTCATTCTCCCTCTGCCTGGGGATCTCAGGTCTTCCGGGGCCCCTTGGCCCTCCAGGATGGGCTGATGAGTTTTCAGCCTGAGCGGGCAGGAGGCAGCCGTGGGTGAGAGCTGCGTTCCTGACCCCTGGGAGTCTCCAAGGCCAGCGCCGAGCTATGGAGACGCCTCTCTCGCCTTGGCGATCAGGAAGAAGCAGGTCTGAGCGGCAGGAGTAATCAGACATCACAAAGTCCAAGCCTATGACTCTGTGAACTTTATTGGCAGGAGGAGCCATCCCCTGTCCTGCTCACCCCTGCTCTAAAAGGCAGTTTGGAGCCCGAAACATCCCAGCTCAGCCTCCGGTGAGGACAGCGGGGCACGGCCAGGCCCCGAGGGGCAGGGGCTGCTGGTGCTGGGGCCGCGGCCTGGGAAGGCCGGCCCATCACTGGGGAGCCCTCCCAGAGGCCCAGCGTTGGTGTTTTGAGGTCACACAATGACAGGCTCAACCGGGAGGTGCAAAATCTCCTCCTGATAAGCCCCTGGCGGCGGCTCCGGGTCTTGGCCAGGACACACAAAGTCACTTTCCTCCACCTCCTTCCGGGTTCCTTCCCGAAGCTGCCAAAGGCCGTGGTGGCTGGGCCTGCTGGGACCCAGAGGAATGAGTGGCAGGGCCACGGAGACATCCTGATCTCGCCTTCCTCAGGGTCCAGGCCCGATTTTGCTGGACGCGGGTCCTCACCGCCTCGAGAGCCATGCGGAGGCAGCAGCCCCCGAGGGCCCCTGTCCCCATGGTGCCTTCAGCCCTTCAGGCCCGGGACAAGGTGAAGGGTGGGCAGTCACGTGCTAGAACGAAGCTGGCAGGCCAGTGCCAGGGCGGGGAAGAGGGAATGCAAGCCGCGGGCCCGAGCGCCTTGTAAGGGCTTCACGAGCACATCAGGAACAGGGTCTGCTGTGGACAACAGGATCCTTTTTTCTTTTAAAAACTGTAGTTATTTATTTGACAGAGAGAGAGAGAGAGTGCACTCGCATGAGCAGGGGGAGCAGCAGAGGCAGGGGAGAAGCAGGCTCCCCGCTGGGCAGGGAGCCCCATGTGGGGCTTGAACCCAGGACCCCGGGGATCAGGATCTGAGCCGAAGGCAGACGCTTCACCGACTGAGCCCCCCAGGCGCCCCAGACAGCAGGTTCTTGAGAAGCCGCCCGTGCAGCTCGCTGGCACACACGTCCAGAAGCCTGGCTGCCAGGAGCCCCTCCCCACTCAGAAAGGCAAGGAGGAGGACCTCGGGTAGAGCTGTCTCAGCAGAAACCCAACCTCTGCCCCCGGCTGGTCGCCATGCACAGAGCTGGGTCTGCGGCCCACGACAGCCACCCACATGCAGTGTGGCCAGCGGTCACACACCGGGGGCAGGGGGACTGTCTTGGCCACGGGCTGTCACCAGTGGGCCCAGGGAGCCACTCCACCCTGAGGTGACCCACAGCCTGCAGTGCAGGTCCTCCGGGCTCTGTCCACTCACGTGTCCAGCCACACGTGGGTACAGCAGCACCCGGTGGGGAGGGGTTTCTTTCTTTCTTTTTTTTTTTAGATATTATTTGTTTATTTGACAGGCAGAGATCACAAGCAGGCAGAGAGAGAGAGAGAGAGAAAGAGAGGAAGAAGCAGGCTCCCTGCGGAGCAGAGAGCCCGATGTGGGACTCGGTCCCAGGACCCTGGGATCATGACCTGAGCGGAAGGCAGAGGCTTAACCCACTGAGCCACCCAGGCGCCCCAGGCAGGGGTTTCTAACAACGAGGTCTGAGTGGGACCGTCCCAGCACCAGTCAGCTCTCCCCCTCGTCCTCAGCAGATGACCCGCTCACACTCAGACTCGTGCTCCTGCTGTGGTTGTGACTGACTCCAAGGCTGGCCACCCCACCGGGGACGGGGACCACTCTCCCGAGACCCGCCCGCCCTGTGCGTTCCTCGCTAATGGGTTTGGAGACTTCGGACCAGCAGAGACGCTCAGGGAAACGTGTGGGCGCTCTCTTCGCTCAGGAGCGGGGCCAAGAGAAGGGGGCCAGGTGGCAAGCACAGTAAACAGTAGCACGGCTGTCTGCATGCGGCTCGGCCCCCCAGCTGCAGCCCCCGAGGGACGCCCCTGCCCCCTCGGGTCAGGCCTGCTGGGTTAAGCCAGGCTGGAACAGCCCCGTGAGCACCAGGTGGGTGCTGCCCTTGGGTGGTCACAGCTAGCCCAAGTCTTCCTGAGGAGCACCCCATGCCAGCCCTTCATCACGGGTCCCACTGAAGCAGGCCCACGTGCTGCCACAGCTCCCCCCGTCCCGGGGGAAAGGGCCATGGTGCCCAGCCACTGTTTGTTCACTTCCCAGGGGGTGGGTGTGCCAGGCTCTGCTTTCTGGAACCCCAGTATCTGATCACGGCCAGGCTGGTGCCACCTGCCCCCTCCACCCCCCTCACACACTTAGGGAGCGCAGAGAACGAAGCCGGATAGGGACGCGGAAGTCCCAGAAGCCCGGGCCCAGCTCTGCCCTCCGTGCTTGCCCCCCACGCCAGCCCTTCGCCTTCCTGTGAGCCCAGCTGGCAGAAGGTGATGTGATCAGAAAGTCATGTTGGGTCCTGGGGTCCGCGGCAGGAGCCCTGATGGTGAGATGGTCCTGCTCCTTGCCAAGGTCCCGCCACTGCCGATTTTCCTTTGTTCGAACGTCATGACACCTGGTTTCATTAATTGTTCTCGACCCACATCCTTTCCTTTGCTGATTAGGATGGGGTGAGCCACAGGGGGCCAAGGTCTGCTCCCTAGGTCTTGTGCCTCTCTCTCTGGGCATGCACTGGGCCCTCGCCACCATCGGAGGGCAGGCCGACTGTGGTCAGTGGCCCGGGTGGGCCGCGGACCGGAGCAGAGCCCTGCAAGTGGTGCTTACGGGGCCCATGGTGCATGGGATGGGGGCTCTGGGTCACAGAAGAGCAGCCCCAAGAAGGTTCCCAAGCTCCACGTGTGGCCCAGACGGCCTCTGAGGAGCCCTGGGGTCTCTTTGCTCACGGAGGTGCCCCCCTGGCTTCTTTGCCCATCCCCCCGCCCCCTCGGGGGCCCCGCCTCCACCCTGCATCCAGCATGCCACCGAGAGTGAACCTGCAGAAACCACAAAGACGTGCGCACCCCCGGGTTATCTGAGCAGCTCCTGGTGTGTCTCCCTAATAAACAGGCTGCAGTGCAACCCCAAGTATTACAGGGACCCCTCCAGGTGCTAGGGTATCAGCACCGAGCCACACAGAGGGACCCTGTACCATGGAGCCCCGAGTGAGTGGGGAGACAGGGGTATACAGAGGGGAGAACAGGTGCCAGGCCCATGAGGCGGGGCAGTTGGGGGGCACCATCTCCATGGGTGGAGGCCGTCGAGACGGGCTTGGAGGAAGGCTGGCCCCCATGGAGCCCGGAGTGGGGTCTGAGGCGGCAGTGTGGGGCTGGGTCTCCAGGGGGTCAGCAACAGGTGGCTGGGGCCCACCCCCCTTTTTTTTTTTTAAAGATTTTATTTATTTATTTGACAGACAGAGATTATAAGTAGGCAAGAGAGGCAGGCAGGGAGAGAAGGGAGGAAGCAGGCTCTCCACGGAGCTGAGAGCCCGATGTGGGGCTCGATCCCAGGACCCTGGGATCATGACCTGAGCCGAAAGCAGAGGCCCCAACCCACTGAGCCACCCAGGCGCCCCCCACCCCGTTTTTAAAAGGACCACTCAGCCTCCCAAGGGCACCGAGAGCCTGGATGGGGCCAGGGAGGTGGCCGGGAAGCAGGGGCAACTGAGTATCATGTTCCTGCGTGTCTTCCTCCAATGGCCACGTTCTCAGAACGCCCATGGCCAAGTTCTGCTCCTTCTTGGGAATTAGCTAAACACCATTATCCCAGACAGACACACTTTTTCTTGTCTTTTCTGTTTTTCCAAGGCTGAATTTTTCTAGAGCAGTTTAGGTTCACCCAAACATGTCGAGGAAGGGGTGAGGATTTTCCATCTCCCTCCTGTGCCCCTAAATGCACAGCCATCTCCGCTATCAGCAGTGACGCCATCAGAGCGCCGTCCCCGATGAGCCCGCGTCACCGTCACCGCCCAGCGGCTGTGGTCACATCAGACTCACTCCTGCCTCTGGGCACTCTGTGACTTTGGGCAAACGTGGTGACAAGCATCTGCCGTCAGCGTCCTCCCGCCACCCTGAAGGCCCTCCTGCTCTCCCTGCTCACCTGCCCGACCCCGCCACAGCCTGGCAGCCACTGGTCTTGCGACCATCTCCATGGTTCCGCCTTTTCCAGAATGTCATCGCGTTGAACGCCCCGTAGGCAGCCCGGTCAGACGGGCTTCCATCGATGACATGTGTCGAAGTCCCCTGTGTCCTCACGGTGTGCTAGCCCACTTCCATTTAGTGCTGGGCGACGTCGAATCACCCGCAAGGACCCCAGTTCTCTCGAACCCGCATCTACTGAAGGGCATCTTGGTTGCCTCCATGTTTGGACAATTCCAGACGGAGCTGCCACAAGGCTCCGCGGGCGGGTGTTTGTGTGGACTCCGCTGGGAGCACAAGCGACACAGGCGCTGCGTCTTCTCACGGGATCCGCTGCCGTCCCTCTGCACGTCTTCTTGGTGAAGCGTCTGTTAAGGGCTTTGGTCCATTTTTTTATAGTGTCGCTCGTGTCCTAACTGTTGAGGCCTCCGAGTTCTTCGCGATAATTC
>PISX010038598.1:0-10075 GCA_004024625.1 Mellivora capensis
TCAATGTTAGTCATCAATGAAACACAGTAACTCAACCAAGTCTTAGAACTGTGGTCTCTTTCCAGTACAAACACTCCACACATTCCCATGTGGTCTAAGTGGAAGAGAGCTAGCAAGTCGTATTTCAATCACATAATTCCACTAAAGAAAAACTGAAAGCAGCTGACAGGAGGGAGGTGTATGCATGGAAAGAAAATAATGAGTAAGAATATACTGTTTTCTCTGCAAATTCAGGGGCATGCGTCTCCTGTTTATAACCCCATGTACATCCTTCCACCAAAGCCAGTGTTGGGCTTAGTGCTGACATTCAAAAATTCATTTGTAGAAAATAATGATATGTACTGCATGGTATTATGAAATTCTAACTGACATTGAAGGGCAGTAATGAAAATAATACCATGGGGTATCATCTCATAGACCTGGACTCAAATACAGACTCTTAGGACTGAGAAATCAAGCCTCAGGTTCCTCTTCTATAAAATTCAATAGCTCAGATCCCCATATATATTTTTTCCTTTAGGGTTAAAGACAATGTATGTAAAGCACCTAGCAGAGAGTCTGGCCCATAGTTTGTATCTAATAAACAGCATTTATTATAATTATGTCTGTTTCCCTTTGGATCCCTGGCTATGTGTGCATATGAATGTCTAATTCATATGGATGCAAAAATGTGGTGAAATATTCAAATGAATTGCATTTCCAACTTAAATAGATAATCTCAGCATAAATGCTGCCAGGCCTTGCCTTTTGCAGCTGTTCTGTTTAAATAATTCACCTAGTCATCAGGTAAAAACACATACTCTGCATTAACTTTAAAGAAGTGCACAATAGTAAGCATCTTAATGAGTAACCTAACCTTTTACTCAGCCTCATTTTCTTGAGCTATTCATTTTAATCAAATATTACAGCCAACCATGGTGGGACTCTCTCCTGGGGTAATGTATTCAATGTGCACCTAGGCTGCATATTAAAAAGCTCACTAAGGACGCACACCATGACAAGTTAGCAAAATACCAGCCACAGCTACAAGGATGACACAATTTTAATTAAAATAGTTGAATTTGAAGAGTAGTAACAATTGGAAAGTTGATGGATGTGGGCAACAAATAAGAAAAATTGTTTTTTATCATGTGAATTATTATTAAATAGTGGCATTTAATCAGGTGCATTATGTGACAAAAGTAAAACCCTGACAAATAGCATTTACAACTTATGTGTTAGGCTCTTACTATGAACTGCAGGGGTATCTGAGTGCCTCACTTGGTTGAGCAATGACTCTTGGTTTCAGTTCAGGTCATGATCTCAGAGTCCTGAAATTGAGTACCCCCCATCTGTGGGTCTCCACGCTCAGCAGGAAGTCTGCTTGAGGCTCTCTCTCTTCCTCACCTTTTGCCCCTCCCACTGCTTGCACTCTCTCCTTCCCTCTCTCTCTCTAAAAAAATAAATAAATCTTAAATTGCAAAAGTCAAACTTCCCCTCAGAATTTTAAGATTTTAGAATTATTATGCTTTGTATAAAATCAAGACATTAAGAAAATTGACCAAATCCCTACTATTAATAATAAATTCTTACTTTTGTTTAGTTATTATTTTAAATATTTATTTATTTATTCATTTATTTATTTAGATTCAGTGGAGGGACAAAGGGGGAGAGAGAGAGGTGAATCCCAAGCAGGCTCCATGGTCAGCGCAGAGCCCAACATGGGGCTCCATCTCAGGACCCTGAGATCATTACCTAAGCGAAAATCAAGAGTCTGGTGCTCAACTGACTGAGCCACCCAGGAGCCCTGATTACTGGATTTTTAACCTCAGCATCCTAAGCAACAATTGTCCTTGTTGATAAGGTCACATGAGATAGTATTATTGACCAGAGAAACACAGTAATATGGAAATATCCTCTTATGATATTGCTCTGACAACCTCTTAGGTATTATTACTTTATACCAATCCACAAAGGATACAGATAATTCAAAGGAAGTCTAGAACACATTTTGTATAGTCATGATTAGCTCTCCTCTCATATCTTAATGTTAGCCTTTCTTTTTAAGCATAACAGAATATATATTTAATTCTCTATTCACTAAGTTTGAAAATTCTGTTACTTTTATCTCTTTCTGCTTTCTTTGTTAAAAGAAAAGAGTTCATTCCTATTTTTTTAGGATTCCCCTCACAAGTGAATTGGATGGGTCCTATTGGACACACTAATCTTGTTTAAGGTAGATGGATATTTCAGGAGTACGTAGTAAAATCTGTTAGATCTCTGGATGTTATTATAGTATGATGCTAAGTTAAGTATTTTTCTATTTCATGCTGGCCATTTTGATTTCTTAGATTTCAGTCAATCTTTAAATTGTAAAATGTTCTAAAGATGGTGCCTGTGATACCTCCCCCTCCCCATCTCTTTTTATCTTAGAGCACCAAAATCACATTTCCTCACTCTCCACTTGCTTAATTGTCCTCTGCAACCCTATAAGAATACACCCGAATACTAAACACAGAAACTGTCTCATGAATCCACTCATACACATATCTTTTAGATAGATGATAAACCCTCCAAAAGGGAATTTTTTCTTCAGTCTATTTTGTTCTCTGATATATCTAGAGTCCTAGAACTTTGAAAATTTACAATAAAATGTGCTAAATGAGTGAACACATTATTTACTCTTTTCCAGTTAGGCTGCTTTCTACCCGTATTATACTTTAGATATTTAATCTAGTGTTTTTTTTCTCAATTCATAACCCATGAAAATAAATTGGCATGATTTATATTTTTATGTTTCACAATAGTTGGGTCCCTAAGACTGTTATTTTTAATATCAGATGAATGTTTGCAATCTTATATATTTAGTAGGCCTTACATGTGAAATTTGAGTTTAGAAAGGAGTGAAGAGAAAACCAAAAGCAACTCCATGACATACACACACAGACACATGAATCTTTTAAACCAAAACTGATTTTTATATTTCTAACCTACTGTCAGTTTCTTTTTTGCTGTTGTTTAATTTACAAATGTCATATATTTGTGGCACTCTGGACCTCATGTTCCTAAATCAGTGCTACTCACATCTGAGTGTCCATGAGAATTCCCTAAAGAGCTTAAGTTGGATTCTTTGGTGCCATCCTGAGATTCTGATTGTGTAAGTCTAGAGTACGGCCTGAGGGTTTTTAATTATTAGGCTTTGAAACATACCTGAGATAATTAGGCAAATAAAAAGGTCATCAGTACTTCATAGATTATATAATAACAACCATCTCAAGTGTAACAATGAGTCATGGGATTCAAAAAGGATTTAGTTTAAGGATAGCAGAAAATCATGTGATATGCTACCTCAAATCAATGTTATAGGCACAAGCATAAATCATGATTAATCTACTACACTAGCATAACAGTTAAGTTTGGCCAATCATACTTAAAAGTGTTGTACCTTAAGGCACATTTTAGGAAATGGAGAGCGCGTCTTCTGGCCAGTATGTAAAGAGGTTGGTAAATAAATACATATGTTAATTATTTGACACATTTCATAACAACTGTTAAAATAAAGCACTTATGAAATTGTGCTCATAAAATTAAAACTGGAAGACTTAATATCACTGACAATCTACTTTGAAATAACTGTTTTGGGACGCCTGGGTGGCTCAGTTGGTTAAGCAGCTGCCTTCGGGCTCAGGTCATGATCCCAGCGTCCTGGGATCAAGTCCCACATCGGGCTCCTTGCTTGGCAGGGAGCCTGCTTCTCCCTCTGCCTCTGCCTGCCACTCTGTCTGCCTGTGCTCGCTCTCTCGCTCTCTCTCTGACAAATAAATAAATAAAATCTTAAAAAAAAAAAAAAGAAATAACTGTTTTGAAAAATGCTGATTAAAAGAGACACTTAAAATTAGGAAAGTGCTTCAAGAAAATCACTATTATTAATTTCTTAGTTCATTTAATAATATTTTAGGAAATTATACTTAATGCGGTACTTGCAGATTTTACAAAATTTCCTACTACTTATGTTACTTTTTTATTAACAGAAGAATATTTTTACAATGGCCATAGTAGAAATTTTCTGTAATTTTAGTGCATTTCAAAGAAGTAATATTCTATTCATTGGGTCCTTTAATATCAATGAAAAGGGGAACTAGTAATAGTGCTTCACAAGTGCCTGATTCATTTAAATATAAATACAAGTTTTCAACCATATAAGTACCAAAATTACATTATAATTGATACTTCTTTAAATTAATTGAGAAAATCAGTTTATTACAACAGAATATGAATGTTTCCAGAAATACTAAAAGTACATTGTGCTTTCTAATTGTAAGAATATATACAGGAAAATTACTGAGAAGCAGGACTGAGCTAATGAGGTAACTATTTTAAAATGTACTATTTTTGTTATCTGAATATAAATTAAACTCTCGCTGCTTCTGAAACTAGCAAAATCAAGCACTGAGTTAAGAAAATGTGCATGTTGTCACAGAAATCATACCACCCTACTTAACAAGAAAATTAGTGTAAATAATTTAATTGACATTATCCATTGAGTTTTTCTTCATTTGTTTCAGGTCTAGGCTTAGCACTTTTGAAAAGCTCCTTAAGAAGAAAGTGGATTTATTAAAGATATATTTTGTTTGTTTAGATTTTTTTCCTGAGGGAATGGGTGAGAACATATATTGCAATTTTAAAAAAAGTTTCAGATAAACCACTTCCAATCTTTGACCGATATGGGTGTACATGAATTTGCTCACACTGCATTTCACAATGAATCCACAGACTGTGTATATAACTGGCCAGTGTGCCTCCCAGGATTTGGAAGTGCCCTGGTTGCCAAAAACTATATTCTTTCCTGACTTGATTTAATATAAGAAAACCCAATAATTATAATCACTTTTTTTTTAATAATAGAAACATGCTTACTTATTTTATAATTTACAAAGAACTTTTTAATATGCTATTTAATTTTATCACCAGAAAAGCCTGTGAGTTAGGAAAGGCAATTTCTCTTAACATTCTAATACTTTTTAGGGAGATTACCCAACCTATCCATAGTGCATAGGACCTGATCTTCTAATCAAAGTATACTTTTATATGTACATGAGGAAATATTATTTCCAGAAGGCTTCTTTTAAGATGAATATTGCCTGAGAATTAACATATCTAGAAATTGTATTAGATATGTAACATTTAAAAGATTAAGCAACTTACAGTTGTTCAATATAGAAAAACTATACTTAGCTTCTACTTAGTGTTTCATGTCAACATAGACTTTCAATACTGTGAAAAAAAACCACCTTGTTACAATTAGAAGAATGAACAAGAATATAGTATAGACATGTTCTGGAGAATAGAATACTTGAATTACATCAAGCCCACAGTGGCACTCATGAAGAATTTCCATAGTAAGTATGAATAGCCAAGAAGCAAGATAAAGGCTCCAGATGACTGAGACAGAGAAAAGTTGAGACAGGAAGTAAAACTGTTCCTTCTTTACAATGTTGCCTGTAGGTATTGGTCAAAAATGAGAAAAGATTAAATGGGTATTAATGACACATTTACTTGAATTAATGACACATTTACTTGAATGATTTTTTGTATTGAAATCATGGCTAATAATTTTGTTACATTCTTGTAATAGGCATTTTCATCACTATTGCAAGAGGCACACGGGTGTTATAAAAGAAACATTTTATAGTATGCAAAATTTGGCAGCACATCTGGCTTGGTTGAATTATGTCTATCATTTAGTCTATCTCAGTCTTAATTTCCTTTTTTTATAATTTGGGGAGAACAATGACCACCTTATAGCTTACTGAAAATTAAACAGAACAATTAATGTAAAAGTGCTAACATACAATGCATAAAATATTATTGTGAGGGGAAAAAAGTACATTTGGATAACACTATTTTCATGTCACCAATGAGATCCAAAACAGGTGAAGGTTATGGAAGGAGTATGAAAAAGGCTCAGTTGTAGGCTTGGGGTTTTGGTTTGTTTCTATGTTTTCCTCCATCAGGATCAAGCTGGTTGCTTGAATTTCCTCAAGAAGAAAATGCATCTAAGGAAGACACAGGGAGAGCTCATCCTCCATGCTCCAGCTGTTTTTGAGTTCATACTATGAAAGTCTATCTTTGAGTTTTCTGAGGGATGAAAATGAGGGTAGCTGGAAAAGTAATTCTAATATGTCAGATGTTTAAATATCGACCTAAAGAATCTTTGATTCAATTCTTAGTGCAATCGGCAAGGATGGCCTAAAATGGAACACAATCAATTTCTTCCTTCAGTAACTCTAGGCAGTGAGGCGTACGTTCTTTTCTTTTTTTTCTTTTTTTCTTTTTAAAGATTTTATTTATTTATTTGACAGAGAATCACAAGTAGGCAGAGAGGCAGGCAGAGAGAGAGGAGGAAGCAGGCTCCCTGCTGAGCAGAGAGCCCGATGTGGGGCTCGATCCCAGGACCCTGAGATCATGACCTGAGCCGAAAGCAGAGGCCCAACCCACTGAGCCACCCAGGTGCCCCTGTTCTTTTCTTTATATAAATTTTAAATAGTTCAAGTTTGAATTCTTCTGGCAGTTATGTTAATAGATAAATAACTTAATATTTGTATTCATCACGTGCAGATATATCACTCTTATCACCACTCCTCCTCTCCTCAATTACTTCTGGAATGATCATTACTGTTGTTGATATAGTGATTTTTTTTTTGGCTTTGAAAAGAAATGCATATATACCTGGATTTTGTTCCATCAAATATAATCCAAACGTAATCATTACTTTTTTTTTTTGTCCTTCCCTCAATATTACCTCCTACATTCTGCCAGCTACATTTTTATTTCATTATGAAAATTATAAACACTTATATTCTTTCCACAACCATAATACTACTATAGTTCTTTGTCCACATGCTGGAAAAAATAAGTTGAAAAACAATGAGGATAAGTTATATTAATAAATACACATATAAAATCTGATAATGTTAAGTCAGGTGTACTTCTTTATTATTTCAGTGTCAATTCACCTGGTCCACTAAGAAGAAAATGTTCCTAGCATTAGAGGCCAATGATGGTTTTCTTTTCTTTTTTTTTTTAAGGTTTTTTTTTTAATTTATTTGACAGAGAGAAAGCAGGAGAGCACAGGCAAGGGGAGCAGCAGAGGGAAAGGGAGATGCAGACCCCCCACTGAGCAGAGAGCCAATGTGGGGCTCTATCCCAGGACCCTGGGATCATGACCTGACCTGAAGGCAGTCGTTTAACCAACTGAGCCACCCAGGCATCCGCAGTTTTCTTTTTATATAGTCAAATAACAATTTAAAATTATGTTCCACTTTTGATTATTCAGACCTCAACTACAAATTTTGGGTTTTCTTTGAATTTTAAACTGACATTTTAATTTTTTTGTAATTTTATCACAGATTTGTTTCATCATATATTTAATATTATCTGTTGAAGAAACGTAAATTTTCCTTCTTAATCTTGTTACTGTCCTCCCTGAATCTGATCCTTTAGTACCAGTTGTTTTATAGACTATACCTGCAATGTGGTAGGTGCTATTCTCGGTGATGTGGATTCCAGGGTGAGTAAGGATGGACACATGCCTGATTTCATCAGGATTTTATTCTAGGGAAGGAAAAAACTTAATAAATTGAGAAAAACAGCTTAAGTGCATATATACCATGAAGGCATTTACCATCACACTAAAAGTATTCAATCATCAACATCACTCGGCATCAGGGAAATACAAATTAAAACCACAATGAGATATCACCTCACACCAGTCAGAATGGCTAAAATGAACAACTCAGGAAACAAAAGATGTTGGTGAGGACGCAGAGAAAGGGGAACCCTCCTACACTGTTGGTGGGAATGCAAACTGGTGTAGCCACTCTGGAAAACAGTATGGAGTTTCCTCAAAAAGTTGAAAATAGAGCTCTTTTGGGGGAGGGACAAGATGGCAGGGAACTAGGAGGATGCTCTGGTTCAACCTGTCCCCTAAAGTGAGCTGATTCCCTACCAAGGAACTCCGATCACCCATGAAATCAGCCTGAGATCAGAATCCTACACGTCAGGATCTCTTCGGGGGCAGAAGACATAGGTAAAGCGGAGTGGGAACACCGGACTGCTATCGGAAGATAAACAAAAGGGGGAGGGAGCCACCCGAGGAGACCCATTGGAAAGTAATACCCCAACACAAGAGTGTCCTATGACTGGGGACCAGCATTAACTTGAAGTCTGATAGAAAGCACTCAAAAAGAGAAAAGGATCACAGGGTGAAATTGTGGGAATTGGAACGGTTAGGGACAGGGGCTTAAGTCCCCCACGGAGGACAGACACCCCTGGCGATGAGCCAGAGAGAGTGCGGCAGAGAAACCAGGTCTTAGTCTCTGAGCTGTGAGGAGACCTCCTAAGGGCGCTTGGCGTGTGGCAGGGGCTGGGACCCTCGAGGGGCAGAAACAGCCTTTTTGCAGTCCCCACGCATGCGCCACGCCGCGCTAGCAGAGCCTGAGACGCGCTCCACCCCCTCCCCTGAGAGAGGCGCGCACCGGCGCCAGCCTGGTGCTCTGGGACCCAGAAAGTCTGAGCGCTCCCAGCCCGGGCCAGGGGGAAAATCTCAGGGTGCGTTCGCTGCTTGGAACCTTTCTGGTGGTCTGGAGCTGCCCAGACAGCCGCCGCTGTTGTGGTTTTGAGTACAAGCAGGACACACAGGTGTCCCCAGAGATCGAGGCTGGGAACCTGCTCTGCAGCACCCAGAGGGAAATGGACTGAGGCTTCTCTCTGGGAGGGAGGTCTGGGTGCAGTTTGCTCTCCTCTAAACCTCCAAGAACCATCGGGAGCTGCCAAGGGGAGAGAAAACAAATGAACAGACATAAAAACCTCCAGAGAACAAAAGCCTGAAGGCCCGGTTTCCTCAGAGCCCACCGCCTGGAGGAGGGCAGGAGGACTTAACTCAGGAAACACCACCTGAAAACCCACGCAGCAGGCCCCTCCCCCAGAAAGCCAACCAGCGGAGAAGAGAAAATCATAGTTCTACTACTTCATAGATATGTTTAATTTTTAATTCATTTCCACTATTCTGGTTCATTTTTTAATTTTTTTAAATCTTTTTTATTTCTTACATAGATTTTTTTTTAGCCTATTTACCATCACAGTGAGATGCAGTACATCAAATTCCATAATAACCTTTTAACCTGAACTTTTTGATACATATACCCATGTTTTTCTTTTGCTTTTCTATTTTTAAAATTTTTTTTAATTTCACTTTAGTTTAGATCATTCTTTTCTTTACTTTTATTTGCTAATATTCATATAGAGTTAAACTTCAAGGTAATCCCCTTTCCCCAATTAATGCTACCCCTACAGGTAAACCAATTTTTAATCCCCTGTTATCTTAGGAAAGTTATGTCCTTTAAAAAATATATCAAGATACATCCAGGAAAAATCAAAATAACCTTCCTCGCCCACACTGAGAATTTACAACCACTCCCCCATCTTGTTCTCCTACCAGTATTTTTGTATATTTGTGTTTGTCCTGGTACTATATAAATCTTATACTTAGGGTTCTTTTTGACGAGGCATTAAAAGTATAGATTGCTCTAGGTAGTATAGACATTTTAACAATGTTTATTCTTCCGATCCTCTTACACTGTTGGTGGGAATGCAAGTTGGTGCAGTCTCTCTGGAGAACAGTGTGGAGATTCCTCAAGAAGTTAAAAATAGAGCTTCCCTATGACCCTGCAATTGCACTACTGGGTATTTACCCCAAAGATACAGATGTCGTGAAAAGAAGGGCCATATGTACCCCAATGTTTATAGCAGCAATGGCCACGGTCCCCAAACTGTGAAAAGAACCAAGATGCCCTTCAACGGACGAATGGATAAGAAGATGTGGTCCATATACACTATGGAGTATTATGCCTCCATCAGAAAGGATGAATACCCAACGTTTGTAGCAACATGGACGGGACTGGAAGAGATTATGCTGAATGAAATAAGTCAAGCAGAGAGAGTCAATTATCATATGGTTTCACTTATTTGCGGAGCATAACAAATAACATGGAGGACATGGGGAGATGGAGAGGAGAAGGGAGTTGGGGGAAATTGG
>PISX010038599.1:0-10076 GCA_004024625.1 Mellivora capensis
GCCTCGAGTCTCCGCGAGGGCGGGAGTCGGTGGAGACGGGAACGGCGGGGGGCGAAGCCGGAGCCAGCCTGGCGCCGAGGGGGTGCAGACGAGAAAACCCACAAAACCATGTTAGATGCTAACATTCTTTTCAGAGTTGTATTAGGCAACATCTTACATGTCGCCCTCAGGGACTTCTTTAGTTTTCTTCTCATGACTATCAGAGTGAGAGAATAACGCCTCACTTGGAATGAGTTGAGAAGACGTACGGTCATGAAGAATGGAAACAGTGTGCAGAAGATATCAAGAGATTTAATTTTATGGACTGTTACTCAGCCATGAGAAGGAATGAAACGTGCTATTTGTAACGACATGGATGGAGCTAGAGTGTATTATCCTAAGCAAAATAAGTCAGAGAAAGACAAATACCATATGATTTCACGCAGATGTGGGATTTAAGAACCAAAACAAACGATCACGGGGGTGGGGGGGAGAGGAAAACTAAGAAACGCTGTTAACTATAAAGAACAAACTGACTAATGGTTGCCAGAGGAGAGGTGGGTGGGGGAGAGGTTCAGTAGGTGATGAGGATGAACGAGTGCACTTAAAAAAGAAAAAATTTTATTTATTTATTTATTTGAGAGAGCATGAGAGAGGGGAAGGTCAAAGGGAGAAGCAACCCCTGCTGAGCAGGGAGACCACTGTGAAACTCAGTCCCGGAACTCCAGGATCATGGCCTGAGCGGAAGGCAGCGGCTCAAACAACTGAACCACCCAGGCACCCAGGAGTGCACTTCTGATGAGCATTGTGTTGTGTATGGAAGTGCTGAATCACTTTATTGTACACCTGAAACTAATATTACACTGTATGTTAGCTGGAATATAAATAAAAACTAAAAAAAAATTTCAAATTAGAGAAAAGCATAATGACTGAATCAAGGATTAAGATGCAGTTGATCTCCTAGAAGAAGATGCTTTTTATAAAAGGAGGTTGTGGAGAAGTGTGGCTTAATTAGCACATAAGGAACAGTGTGATCCATCATTGGGCATAGTAATTTGACAAAATTGGAAAAGGCATTCTTTTTTTAAAAAAAATATTTTATTTATTTGACAGACAGAGATCACAAGTAGGCAGAGAGGCGTGGGGAAGCAGGCTCTCTGTTGAGCAGAGAGCCCCATGCGGGGTTCGATCCCAGGACCCTGGGATCATGACCTGAGCCGAAGGCAGAGGCTTTAACCCACTGAGCCACCCAGGTGCCCCGGAAAAGGCATTCTTTTCACATGTGGTTGACACCATTAAATTAAATGGTTTGAGGATAGGGTGTACATCAGGTATCAAAATTAGGATTTTTATATTCTGTGTCCTGGGTGGCCGAATATCCCGAGTAAGTGGTGAGAAAAATTATGTAGCTATTGGAGACTTTGAAATCCCTACTGTAGAGCATGTCTGAGAGTTTTCACAATTTAGACACGTTGACTACCACCTGGTAGTCAATGTGGAAGCCCTCATTGACTTTTCTCTGCTTAATCTACCTCCCCAAATATGTGCCCAGTGATGTGTTTATCTAGCACCAGAACTGAATAGTATTGCAGGGTTCCTCTGTACAAACCAGTGAGTTTATTAGAAATTTCCAGGTGTTTAATTGAAATATTGGTTTGAGAGCACTGACAGGACAAAGCTAGAAAGCACAGAAAAATGGGCACTGGAGGTACAGATGAAAAACTGTGAACTAAAGTCCCGGAGCATTTAGATGACAGATCTGCAGTAGTGAGGCTGTCCATCGCGAGTGGAATGGCTGTTACTTCAGTTTACTTAGTGGGTCTGGTCACATGCAGAGACGTGGTCCTGCATGTGCTCGACATTTCACATTGAGGAACCCATGTAGAATATGGTGAAGGGAGTGATATGTACTTCATATCAAGTATTTTTAAGTCAGGAGACACAGCGGTGAAAGCAATGACTGCAATGAGCAGAGAACATGCTTAAGCTCCCAACTGTACTGGGTATGTATTCTGGTGCAGTCAACTTATGGATGGAGGGAGTAGCTGACACACGAGGTTATAACAGGATACAGGGAAAAGCTGGAAGAGAGTTCCCTAAATTGCTGCAAGTGGAGGAGGTCTTTTCAGAAGACGTGATGTTACATCCATTATTAGGCATGATTTACTTGGTGCAATCAGAATATGACACACGACGGAGGCGCTAGTGAATTCATTGAGAATTGAGTGGCACTAACGTACGGTGAAACATTTTGTCTCAGAGATGGTAGCACGCTGGAGGTGAGTATGAAGAGGGTGATCAGTCCTGGCTTACAAATGGCATACTCATGAGAACATGGGGAATAGTACACGGAGTCTAGAAGCAAACGTGACAGGTAGTAGGTTGTATACCACCAGAGTGGCTATCTGCACAAGGCAGTAACTAGTTTTGTTTTCTTTTTTTAAATTTAATTAATTAATTTATTAACTTATTTGATAGAGGTCACAAGTAGGCAGAGAGGCAGGCAGAGATGGGAGGAAGCAGGCTCCCCGCTGAGCAGAGAGCCTGATGCGGGGCTGAAGATCCTAGGACTCTGGGATCATGACCTGGGCTGAAGGCAGAGGCTTTAACCCACTGAGCCACCCAGGCGCCCCAGTAACTAGTTTTTAAGGTGAGGAGTTGAGTCACCATCCTTGCCCAGGAGGGACATCATCTTGGGAGGCTCTCATGGGAAAGAGTTTCTACAAGAAATAAAGATTCTACCCAGTCACACACCAACTCAAATAACTATAAGGAACTGCTACAAAATGATTCAAGTTTTATTAATAAAAATTGCAAATCTAAAACCAACAAAAGACCGATAAAATAGTAGACCCAGGAGAGCTCTCTGGGCAACCACAATGGAACAGGTGCAGACAGGGCTCAAGAAGCCATCTGAATGGATGGAGGCAACACCCTCTGAGAGTGGGCCCGGACCCAGGGATGCTCCAGGATCTGGGCTAAGGGCAGCCGCTCCGAAGGCTGGTACCTAAGAAGCCTGGAGATCAAGTCCTGGGCACCCAAAGGTAATGATGGGGGAAACCTTACATCGACCTGATAACGCCAGAGAAGAAAAAAGAGAACATCATTAATTTCTGTGCTGTGTGTTTTCTCTATTCCTTAAGACCCTTGAAAGCACTCTTCTAGATCTTATTAGACAATCTTTGTGTGCACCACAGGCTCTGCAGGCCTGGCTCCCGAATGAATGTCCAGAGTGTAGCCATCTTACCTTGAGGATGCGTTGGTACGTCTCAATATGGGAAGGGCTCTCGAAGGGTGGACTTCCCACCAGCAGCTCATAACACAGCACTCCAATGCTCCACAGATCTACTTTCTCATTATATGTTCTCCTTTCAATAATTTCGGGGGGCAAGTAGTCTAGAGTCCCACATGCTGTCTTTCTCCTAGAGGACACCAGGGAAGGGAGCATTGTGCAGAGGCCCAGAAGAAGGGTAACCCTCCTTTTCTAGATTCCAGTGAGACAGGAGACCCTCAAAAGTCCGAGAAGTCCCCTCCTGAGCATGGGAGTTTGGAAACACTAAGTTTTAATAAGGATCAAGGTTTAGGGATGGCCAATACTGGGACCCACCAATTCTGTATTTTGGAATTATTCATGTAGTTATGCAGTTATGTAGCTCATGATCCAAGATGTTTTCAGAATATTTTGGGCATCAATAGAGATTCTGAACAAAGAGACAGTGCATCAAGAAGGACCAATTAAAATTCGTGGAGTTATAGAGCAATGAATCTTACCTACATGGGTACTTACTGGGGAAAGTCACATGTTACCAGAGATCAAAGGATAAAAGATAAGGTCGAGCTACATTCTTTCAGTCTACAATTGCACATTAAATATATGCATCTGAAAAAGGCAGTACTCAAATACAAAAACAAGTTTGCATCTGGGTCTTACACATGGCATGAATTAAATTGGATCATTCCTAAGTGGCACCCAGGGCCCATACCACCACCACCAGACCTACCTCAGAGATGGGGTGTGCACAGACCAGCCAAAGTCTGCAATCTTCACCTCACCCCTGAGCCCCAGCAGTAGGTTCTCTGGCTTAATATCCCTGTGGATCACCTTTTTTTCGTGGCAGTAGATCAGAGCATCTGCCACTTCCTCCATTATCTGAGTGAGCAAAGAAAGAGCTGTTTGGAAATGAAGCCCCCCCCCCCACTTCATACAAGATAAAATACTCCTCACGCAGTTATAGTTGTAGTGGAATCTTTGTTTCCTGCTTACCGACCCCGTTACTTCCTTAATGGCACCACAATTCTTGGTGCGGGAGGGATTCCTCTCTCCGTTTTATGTGGTCTTATAGGACGGATGCTGAGGTGACAGAACCTCCCCTTTGCCCTATAACAGCAAGTAGCTGGACACCAGCCCTGTGCTGAGCTAAACAGATAATCTCCCACAGGACCTGAGGCCTGAAAAAATGATACAAAAGCAGGAGGAATGCTACAAGATCATTCATTCCATCAGCAAGCTGACCCAGCACTTCTGCTGGTTTGACTGTTGTTCTGATTCCCCATCTGGAACCCTCCAGAAATCTCTTGCTTCCTATCTCTAAGCCAGTTCCACTCATATACCCAGGGAACCCTTCATAGGCTTTCAACATGCTTCTCTGCATAAGGTAGCAGAGTCAGACGGTCTTGCTTACCCTGATTACTAATATCCTGGGGTGATCAGGACATCCAACTGTGAAGTTATGGGCTGTATGTGTCATTACATAAAAGGTACAGAATTCAAAACAAATAAAAAAGAAGAACATGGACAATAATGACAGCCAGAAGCAGTGACCGCCCCTCCCAACCAGTCCACAGTAAACTCATGGGCCCCAGAGGCCCCAGACCCCCGCCTCACCGTCACCGTGCGCTGTTCATCCAATGTGTGGCTCTTCTGAAGCTCCTTGTAGAGCTCACCCCTTGGAGCATATTCCAGAATCAGGTACATGCGGCGGGCATCATGGAAATAGTTGTAGAGGCGCAGGATATTGGGGTGTCTGGAGAAGGGAAAGAGGGAGGGTCAGACTCATAAGGCCCAACTCCTGATGCTGTCACAAGTGACTGGTCACACAAGGGGCAAGTTGTGCTGGGACCAGAACAAAGCAGATCCCGGAGTGCGTGGGAGAACAGGAGCAAGCAGCAGGGTCTGGGTGCCTGAAACAGGGAGAATGACACGGTGTGAGCGCAGTGAACTGTGGAAAAAAATCCTCGAGGGGCCTAATGGAGGGTAGTTTGGGGGGGAATGCCGGGCCCAGATGCCAGAGATGGAAGAGAGCACAGAGTGAGAAGCCGGTGCCGGATTCTCCTGCAGGGGGGCCTCACTGCAGGTGCGCCTGGATTTCAATTTCCCTGCGCAGCTGGTGCTCCAGTCCTTCCTTTTCGATCTGGGACTTGAAGAGGACTTTCAGGGCCACGATAAAATGGCTTTCCTTGAGCCGAGCCAGGTACACATTCCCAAATTTCCCCTTGCCCAGAGGACGCCCGATTTCAAAGTCATCCACTGTGAAGCGCCGCCTGCGAGGAAAGGAAGAAAAGAGCCTCATGGGAAGGAGGTGGAGGGCAATCGGGGACTCCTCCTTCCCTGCCCCACCGCGGCCCCTGCCCGTCCTCTTCCGGTCCACGAGCCACCACTAAACTCGCGCGGCTTGCTCTTCGCTTGTCGCGCCACTCCGGTCCCCCTGCAGAGACCGCGCCGCTGACACTCACACGGGCGCGCCGCTGAGCTCCAGGCGGCCCGCTGCAGCGACGGGGGACGGAGGGCGGTCGGCCCTTCCTCCCGCGCTGCGTCCGCCCCCGGCCGCGGACACCAGCCCTTCGCGACGTTTCCTGCGGTCCCGGGTCCTCTTCTGCTTCCCCGCGGGCTCATCTCGGTTCGAACTCATCACGGCGTCTGGGCAGCTCCCGAGGGGAGACGACGGCGACCGGACGCTTTCCTGGGCCCTCCGGAAACGTCCTGAAAGGAGGCGAAGGCAGGCAGCGTGCAGGCGCCGCTCCTCAGACGCGGAGCCGCAAACACACTCGCAGGGAACGCCGCGCGCCTCGCCGCCTGGGACCCGCCGACGCTGACGAGCTTCCGGCCCCCCGGCGCGAGGCCCTTTATCCTAGCGCCCCCATTGGCTGAGCCTGATTGGTTGAAGCTTCCAAGCGCGGAGGCTGCTGGGAGCTTCCCATTGGTTGAAGCTTCTGAGCGCGGAGGCAGCGTGCCCAATAGGAGAGATGGAAAAGGCAGACGCGAGCGCGGGCGCGTGGCAGGGTCCGGTAGGACACAGGGAGCTGGGGCTTCGGGGACGGAGGACACCTCGGGAAAGGGGGGACGAACAGAGGGCAGCCCAGAGGCTAGGATGCTCGGGTCTCCAGGAATGAATACCTACGGAAATGCACGAGTGCGCGAGTCCAGTAATGAACTGACCCGGAGCACGTGGGAATGAATAGACAACCGCGGGAAGCCGCCGGGGTGCCCATGTGAAGCCCGCAAACCGACTGCGCGCCCCACCGCACCGCCCGCACTTGAAGGTTGTGCCCCGTTCGGGCCACTCCCCAGGGCCCTCCTCCATCACGCTCCCTGCAATTTCTGCCTCCTCCCCCAATGTCCTGCAGCTCTTGGCCTCCCCACTCCACCCCACAAGCCCTGCAGCCTCCCCAGGCCTGCAGGCCCGCTCGGCTCGGTGACACACAGCCTAGTCACCTCTTGCCTCATGTATTTGTTGTACCAGCAAAAAAATTTTACCAGCCAAAGAAACAGGTTTATTTGGAAATAATGGAGAATTACAATTAGGGACAAGGAATCTACAGCAAAAACCATAGGCTAGTCCCTCAAACAGGAGAGGAACACAATTTGCGGAGAAGGAAATTTGGCAGCAGTTGTTTTGAAGGAAAAGTCTGTTGGAGAAAAGCAACAGTTAAGAAAAGACAGTTTCCCATTGCTCGAGTTACAGGGGTGGTCAGTTTCTTGCAGGAAAAGCAATGTACATCTTTTCTCTTTGGGGCCTCTTAGAGATTATTCTTTCCTGTGGAGGATTATTCTGTTGGGATCTGTGATTGACATCCCTAGGCAGCATGTGAGAGCTTCCCGCCTGGACTCCTGACTCCATTTTAACGAAATTTCTTTTTATTTTCATAGACCCTGTCATCAGTTTGCATTTGGAGTCTCAAATAGTAAAATCAATCCACATGTCTATCTGGCAAATACAGAAGTTCCAGATGCTTTTAAATGGAATTCTTTTAGATAGGTAACAATATAAATTGTTGGAGAAATAGAACATAAAAAGAAAAAAATCTTCTCCCAACCCAGAAAATCTCTCCGCAAAGGTAGTAGAGAAATAAAAATGTTTATTACTGAGTAAGCCTTAAACCAGAATGGGATGCCTTATCACAGATCATCGCTAAGAGATGGCAAAGTCAGAACGATACCCTTTCATATCTAAGCAGATACTAGCTTTCTCATTACATATTTTCAGCATAGACAGTCATTAGTCCTCATGTAAGAAAACATGACAGCACCAATTGTTACACAATTCATCCTAAATTTACCTAGTAATTGGGCTGGCTATCTGCTGCTACCTTGGCTTTCTATAAGGGAAAACAAACTCATTACCTGAGGGTAGATGGTAGTGTTAACCTTAAAAATACAAGTTACTTTAGCAGCAAAAATGGGTTTATTTGGAAATAGCATAGAATTGCAATTAGAGACACACAAGCTATGGTAAAACCATAGGCAGAGCCACCAAAGAGAAGTTATTTTACAGAGGAGGAAGTTGGGATGATTGTTTTGAACAAAATCCTTTGGAGCAAAGCAACAGTTCAAGGTGATGACCGCTTCTCAATGGCAGAGTTGCAGGGATGATTGATCTTATGAGAGATCCAGTGTCCATATACCCCATGGGGGCCTAGAGTTAGGCCTCCACTTTCCCACAGAAACTGGGACAGAGGGATGCTATCTCCTTTGATGTCATTTCAAAGAGAGAGCTTCCAGGTCTTCTGAGAAAGACATTCCAGGGTTGGGAGAGCACCGGGTCCCTGAGGGAGAGCAAGAGGGCTAGTGTTTTTTTTTTTTTGTTTTTTTGTTTTTTTTTTAAAGATTTTATTTATTTATTTGAGAGAGAGGTAGTGAGAGAGCATGAGCGAGGAGAAGGTCAGAGGGAGAAGCAGACTTCCCGTGGAGCTGGGAGCCCGATGCGGGACTCGATCCCGGGTCTCCGGGATCATGACCTGAGCTGAAGGCAGTCGTCCAACCAACTGAGCCACCCAGGCGTCCCAAGAGGGCTAGTGTTAAGGAGGCGCATAGCGCAGGGAGCACTGGGTGTTATACGCAAACAATGAATCACGGAACACTACAGCAAACACTGGTGTACTGTACGGCAACTAACATAATAAAAAAAAATAAAAGTTCATTTTGTCCAAAAAGAAAAATAAATGACAGCTAGCATGTCTAGAGCTGCAACTGCAGGGGTTCAAGCAGGACGAGAAGAGTTAGATAAATGGAGATAAATTGCGTAGAACCTTGTCAGCCTTTATAAGGAGGTTGCAGTGTGCTCCAGAATGTGTTCTAAAATGCACCTGTTGTTTGTTTAATCAGATATGGTACCGCAGTGGACCTGAAAGTGGTTGTCATGAAGTTTATGCTTACAGATCCCTACAAGTGAGTCAGGGAATCCTACCGATGGGAGATCCTGCAGTGTATGAACAGACCCCTCAGTTCTGGGATTCCCCATGGAGGCTTTCCATGGGGGTCCACTCTCAGCCAGCCAGGACAGTAGCAAGCACAAAGCAGTTTATCACGACAGTACGCTGTCAACATGGGAGAGCAGGCCGGCCAGGAGGTGACAACTGCCTACAGGGATCTTTTCTTTTTAAATAAGTGGGGGTCAGGGCTCATGGAGGGAGTAGTCTCTAACGGAGGTTACTTCCAGTCATTTGGGGGACGACTCCTACTGGTTGGGAGGGCGAGTTTTTGATCCTACAAGATTTGTACCAGAATCCTCCTGACACCTTCCCCCATGGGGGAGACAAAACCACAATGCCAAAGCATTATGACCCTAGGGTCACCTGGTGCAGAGGGGAAAGGGAGAGCACAGGTTCTGCACCCGTGACTCCTGGTCTGTTAGCCCTGGGGTGTTGGAAGCCAGTCAAGGTTGTTGTGACCGCAGGCTTCTAGCGTGTAACCTGCTTTCACCACCCTTGCCTCCAGCTCATGTCTGTCCATTCTGTCAGGCATACCTTACAGGCGGTATGGGGACGCAGCAGCAGCGGTCAGGGGGCTGCAGCCGTGATGGAGAAAGCACGGCCCAGCACACGGACTGTGTTTTTTGCAGGAAAGGCAAGGTAAGACAGGTCATCAGTTTAGGATTGACTTGTTTGCACAATCGGAGCATACATGTCACACTCCCTGTCTGGTCCCTGGCCCTGGCATTTTAGGGCAGAGGAATGCTGCCTCCTGGAGTTTAGGAGCCAGAGAAGGTGGTTAGTTTGCATATGAAAAGTGAGGTCCTGGAAAAGTTGTTGCCTAGTCCAGGGAGGGGCAGCGTCTCCCCAGTCAGCAAGGCCCCACATGCGGGACCACAGAAAGTCAAAAAAATAAATACTTAGGACACTGTGAAACAGATAACCATCCTGGCGGGGGAGGTGTTGAACTGAGTGGCAATGTAATCTGAGTCATGAATTAGAAGATCAATCTGGATATTGTGTGGAGATTAAATTATAGGAGGGGCAAGAAAAGGGAAGGCCTGTTAGGCTGTTTTCCAGATGGGTGAGGACGCCGACTGAAAAGAAGGTAGTGACAGGGGAGGTGGGTTATCACAAAGTGCGAACAGCTGGCCAGAAGGGACAACTTACCAAACTAGCACAGAAGCACGGACACGAATGTAATGGTCTTGCCGTAGGCATTGTTGTTATTTAATCTACCCACACCCCGCGCGGCCTCCTTCACATGGTGAGATTTCCGACGATGCTACAGTGTGTCCTCACGGAAATGCTTTACCGCATAGAGATGCTCAGGCAAATACCACTGTCTGCTGTCCCAGAGCCCAAGCCAAGGGCCGGCACGGGGGACTGTGCAGGAAAAGCGTTCCCGG
>PISX010038600.1:0-10073 GCA_004024625.1 Mellivora capensis
GATCCTTACATTTTGAGTCATTACAACAAAATTTAATTGTCCAAAATCTGCTTAAAAAATGCAGTGTGTCTAGGACTCTCCAAAAACTAAACCATAGTAGTATTTCTTATATTTGGAGTTAGCTGTACAATTTAGATTATTAAAAAAATTATTTACTTTAAAATAATTTCAGATTTAAAAAGAGTCATAAAAATAGCACAAAGAATGACCATATACCTTCCACCCAGTTCCCCAAATGTTTACCTTTTCTTTTATATAATTTTTTATTTTTTTAAATGTTTACCTTTATATAACCTTGGTGAGATTATGAAAAAGACATGTAATTAGCATTTACACAACACTGTTATCTAATCTACAAATCTTATTCAGCCTTGACACATTGTCCCACTCATGTCCCTTTTCTTGGTCCAAGATCAAGTTCAGGATAATATGTAACATGTGCGTGTCAGGTCTCTTCCTTACTCCCTTTCAATCTAGAACTAATCCTTAATTTTTCTTTTTCATGACTGTATCAGCTTCCTCGGGCTACTGTAACAAGTTGCCACACATTTGGTAGCATAAAACAGCAGGAATTAATTCTCTCACAGATCTAAAGGCCGAAAGTTCAAAATCCATGTGCCATCAAGATCTGTCCCATGGGGAGGCTCTTGGGGAGAATCTGCTCCATGTTTCTTCTTTTGGGGGCTGCTGGAAATCCTCGATTGGAGGTTCCCTGATTTTAATATCTGCCTCCATTTGGCATAGGCCTCATCTCTCTTTGTTCCTATGTCTTCTTCTTTTTTTTTTTTTTTGGTCTTAAAATTACTACTGGATTTGGGGCCCACCATAATCCAGAACGATCTCATCCTGAGATCTTTGCCTTAATTGCATCTGCAAAGACTTTTGTCCCCCATCAAGTCACATTCTGAGGTTTTAGGTTGACATATCTTTGGGGATCACAGTTCAATCCACTGCAATGACCTTGATGCTTTTGAATTGTACTAACCAACTATTTGTAGGATATCCCTCAACTTGGGACATTCTGACATTTCTTCATGATGAGACTCAGGTTATGCATTTTTGGAACAATAACATACAAGTCATCTTGGGGCTCTCATGCTTTGAATCAGGCAGCACATGGCATCAATTTGTTCCATTACTGGTCATATTTACTCTGATTACTTAGTTGAGATGGTTTCCTGTAGGGTTCTCCACTGTAGTTACTAATTTTCTTTTGCAAATGATACTCTTGTGGTAAGATCCTTTCAGACTATGTAAATATCCTGCTCCTCATTATTCTTTTGTCCAGTAATTTTTGTTATTATTTTTAATTGACATATAATTCAGATACCATGAAATCCACACTTTAACATGGACAGTTCTGTGGTTTTTATGATATTTACAAGGTTGTGCAGTCATCATCACTCTGATCACAGAACATTTTCATCACCCCAAAAAGAAGCCCTATACCCATTAGTAGCCAGGCATTCTCTATTGTTCCCTCCTCACAGGCCCTGGAAACTACTTATTTCCTTTCTGTCTCTATGGGTCTGCCCATTCTATTACCTCCCACCTCTGGCATCCACTGGTAATTATTGCCTACCAGTGCTTACTTTGGCGTTTGCCAAAGAGGGTATTTCTAAGCCATCCGTTTTTGAAAACTAGAAGTGATGGTGACCCATCCAAAGGGATTCAATTGTATCTATTATTACCTCATGACTCGATTGCATTCCTGGTGTCCATTGACCTTTATCATTTGTCTCAGGCCAAAAAAATTCCTGTTTGGACGATAAATTATGTGGGCACTCCAGCTACCTATCATTCAGGTTGTTTTTGATAAGGTTGAACGGGGTAAATCCACTTCTGTGACCCTATGTGAGTCTTGCCCATGAAACTATTTGTAGGGGACCTATTCTCTTTTTCCCCCCCTCAGATTGAAGAGAAATTGTTGCTCCTCCGGAAATACTCTTCCATAATTAAGAAGAGTGCTTTCTGTATTTCCATGTGATTTTTAATATTTTATCCGTGCATGACATTAAGGTAGTGTCTCTCTTACTTCTCTACTTTATGCAAACTATACCCTACACTCCTCCTTGCCAAATGAACCACCAACTTTATTTCTATATCGTAGATTTCTTTGTAGATGCGTGAATGAACCTTCAATTGTAGTAAAGATATATTATACAAAGTGAATAAAATTCCATATACTTTGATCACTCATGGCTCACTATTTTTGCTCTGTTGAAATCTATAGAGGTACAGGAATGGAGCCATTGATGGATTTACCTTTATATGCAGGCACGTTCCCTGCCTTCCCCAGGGCCTACAGGGATGCTTAAGTTTTCTTCCCATAAATCATTGCTAAACTGGATCTGTGGGTCTTATGCCACCATAGAAGACTTTTGAACTATTCAAGGAATTTACATTTATTTCTAATGAACTTTATCTTTTTAGTTTGGCCACTATTTCCAAATCTTAGAGATGTATTTTAGCTAGAATTCTTAGCCTGGGGCATTCTATATTTTGTGCATTCTGTAAGTTAGGTGACCAGAGTGATGCTTGGATAAGTGACCATTTATTAAACATATATTGTATACTGAAAGTCAGTCGTGTTAGCTTCCCTATGTAAGTTATTCCATTAATATAAAGTTTCTTATCTCTGTATATGTTCCTCTGTTATGTAACAATGACTGGATTAATTCACATAAAATGTGGAAGTCAGAATAACTAGAATCAAAAAAGGAAGAAATAGCAAATATTGGCAAAGATGTGGAGAGAAAGAAGGAATCCTTGTACACTGTTGGTGGGAATGCAAATTGGCACCAGAACTGTGGAAAATGGTGCAGAGGTTCCTCAAAAAATTAAAAATACAATTACTATATGACCCAGTAATTCTACTACTGGATATTTACCTGAAGAAAGCAAAAACAGTAGTTCAAAAATATATGTAGTATGCATCCCTTTGTTTATTGGAGAATTATTTACAATAACCAAGATATGGAAGCAACCCAAGTGTTCATTGATAGGTGAATGGATAAATAAGATGTGTACACACACACACACACACACACACACACACACCTTGGAACATTACTCAGCCATAAAAAAGGATGAGATGTTGTCATTTGTAACAGCATGGCCGGACCCAGAGGGTATAATGCTAAATGAAATAAGTCAGTCAGAGAAAGACAAATACCATATGATTTCACTCATCTGTGGAATTTGAGAAACAAATGAGCAAAGGAAAAAAGAGACAAAAAACCCCCAATCTTAAATTCAGAGGATAAACTGGTAGTTGCCAAAGGAGGAGGTTGTTGGGGGAGGAGCCTGAGTGAAATAGAAAAAGGGCATTAAAGGGTATTTATTCTCATGAGCCCTGAGTAATGTGTAGAGTTGTTTAAAACAATTTACAATGATATTATAAACCTGAAACTATAATAACACTGTATGTTAATTATATTTTAATAAAAGAGAGAAATTTGGAAGTGTCTTAGGTTGGTTGTACTTCTTTATAGGCTACGTGTCATGGGGGGGTGGGGGGATCACTTTCACAGGACTCTGGGAGATAAGGCCAGGACAAGGGAGTTGTCCTTCAGAGCAATCCAAGGATCGGCTTATAACGAGCAACTTTTCCTAAGACCTTGTGACACTCTGTGTAGGTCCAGGGTAGGAAGAAGCACATAGATTGTTACTATCCTGAACAATGTTAGGGAGAGCAGTTAAATGAAATAGGATGATAAAATGTTCTTTAATTTTTAAAATCCTTACTGTAATTCTAGGACTAGTTGTTGTTTTGCCCATAGTTGATGGTTAAGGAAATTGAGCCTATGGTTAAGCAAGATGGTCAAGGTCACAAACTTATACTATGGCATTGCTGGGATCTAATCTGGGATCAGAGTCTAGAATCCTTACTTTCAACCTCTGATCTCTATGGCTGAGTGTGTTAGAACAACAGTAAACCCATAACTTGTTTGCTTAGGACAGTCCTAGTATCCGATGACATTATTTGTCTCAGATAAAATCGTCTTGGGTGATGATTGGGCACCCTAGTTATTACCTGGATTGTCTATAATAAGGTTAAAGCCACTTCACCACAGATTTGTAGGGGACCTAATTCAGTCCATTTTTATCATATTCCTTGGCTTTATTTGCTATCTTAGAAATGGAATGCAAACAAGTACATGACAGGGTTACTCATGGCTGAGACTGGGCTCGGGAGTATTGGCAGGGGTTCAAGTTCCCCAAGAGCTGTAGAGTGGTGTCAACATTGGAAGCAGTTCACCAGGACCATTGGATCCAGGCTTGGGGGGAAAGCAGAGAAGTCAGATTGGGGTAAGGGACCAGAACACTTGGCAAGTTTTCAAGGCTCTAGTTATCAAGTTATGTTTAAAGAATGATGCCAATAGATATGACGGAATGGGATATGGACAAAGATGGGTATTTGCGGACAGAATTATTTCAAATGTTAGGTCTCGAGAGTTTGGACAGTTTGCAAAGTACAACATGATGGCTCAGTTGGTGGACGTTGGAGGTACACACAACTAGGATGGAATTTTGGGTTTGGTGTGGCTTTTAAAATGGAGGTGATAATCGTAACGCCTCATGTTGTATATTAGCTCACTCTAGCCCTCTTGAATTACATCATCCCCCATGTTGTTCAGGAAGCATATCTGTAGTTTGTGCTTAGTCTGAACTACAAGTGCCCAGCTGGAGATCGTTGGCCTGGGTTACAGTGTTTAAGGACCAAGTTACATTGATTTTAGTATATGTGCTGCCGAAGCAAGCCCCTGAGTTACATTGACCTTGTCGAGGCTCCTCTTGCTGTCTTGGGAGCTCTGCCTGTTCACACTGTGTCAGCAAACTCCACTTGAGGAATACAGTAATTCAGACACCCGAAAATGCATGTATCTCACTTAACGCTTTCCCAATGAGACACAGGAACAACTCATGCATACTAGATGGATAAGCAGTAGAGAAAACCAAATGGGCTTAGAAACAGTGTAATTTATGCAACAAACACTTTTTATGTCCAAAGATAAAGTCATAAATCTCTTTTAGTTATTCATATGCAAATGTTGGAAGGCTCACATGCTCCTGTAATGGATGAGGAGAGTCCATAATGACTTGTGTCCTGTTCAAGTTTAATGGAGGAGAAATACACACACACACACACACACACACACACACACACACACACATGAGTTTCTTTGGTGCTGGTTACAGTACACAGAGGTAAAAGGTGTTGGTGGAAGACATGCATCTCTTAGAGTATTTGCACCAAACATAGTCTAAAGGTTTAATAGCAAAATAATTATTTACAGTCAACGATTCTCAATTATTTCTGGACCTTACCTTGCTGACTCTTCCACTCAGTAATTTCACTACTTGCTTTCATTAGAGAGTGGGCAGGGAGAATAGCCAACAATAATGATTTCAGTTTGCTATTTTGTTTTTGTATAGTGTGGTTATACATTTCAAATTATCCTCAAAGACTTTCTGTAATTATTTCTCTTAACAACCTTGACAATAAATTAGTTCTTAATGTAATTGCCAAGACTAAGTGGCTTACTCCATAGTAAGTTAAAGAAATAGGACCAAAAACTGGTCATTTAATTCTTAGTACTAGTCAGTTCTCTTTTTTTTTTAAATGTTTTTTAATTTGAGTATAGTTGACACACAATGTTACATTAGTTTCAAGTGTACAACATACTGATTCAACTTCTCTATACTTATGCTGTGCTCACCACAAATGTAGCTACCATCTGTCACCATATAATGCCACTATAATATCATTCACTCTGTTCCTTATGCTGTGGCTTTATTCCTGTGACTTATTTATACCATAACTGGGAGCCTGTATCTCTCAATCCTCTACACCAATTTACCCATCCCTGACCCTCTTACTTTGGGCAACCATCAGTTTGTTCTCTGTATTTATCGATCTGGTTCTGCTTTTTGTTCTTTATTCATTTGTTTTGATTTTTAGATTTACATATGAGTGAAACCATATGGTATTTGTTTTTCTCAGTGTACTTATTTCATGTAGCATAATACCCTTTTGATCCATTTGTGTTGTTGCAAATGACAACATCCCATCCTTTTTATGGCTGTATAATACTCCATAGGTACTGCCACTGTGGAAAACAGTATCAAGGCTCCTCAAAAAATGAGAGAGGGTGAGTGCTGGTAAGGCAAATCATGATTTCCCACTCTGCTGGATGAGTGTGTGGGAGACGAGGCATACAGATTTATCATCTGAAAAAAAGCTATGGAAGGGGTCAAGATAATCACCTGGGCCAAAAAGAACTACATCCAGATGTCCCAAAGATTCCCTCTGGCCACCCTGTATATTATTTTCCTTATAGTCCCAGTGGTTTTAAAGATAACTTTCAAAACATGTTGAATTTCTTAGTAATAGTTGTTTTTCCTATTTTTATTAATTGCTTACTGATTAGTCTAATTTGGACCACACAGACCAGCTATAAAATAACTAAAACCAGACATCCAATGCAAAATACTACTTCTATGTAAAGTTCCTGAGAGGAGTTTTGAAATATTGAAGGCAGTTCACATAGCCCAATGATCTCTTTGGTACCTGGAACCCACACTTGACTTGCCCGCTCTGGATGACCTGTGTACTTTGGAGCCTTTCTGTCGTAGCTGCTGACCCCCATCCTCTTTTAACTCTATTGTCTCACTGTTCTGGTGAAAGTGGACAGGCAAAGGAGACTGTAGACATCATTTGAAGACCTGACTCAGTTTTAATGATCCAGACCTTTTCTTTCCTTGTTATAAATTATCTAGTAGATTATTCAAATGGACCCTGAAAGTGTGTCTCCCAGGAAGGATATTTAGGCTGCCTGGGGTGTAAGATTACAGAAAGTGATAAAGGAAAAGGCAAAGCTATGAGCAGGAGCTCTCGCATTTTTACCAGCTGTCAGAAAACTCTTCCACCCTACCTTGAAAACAGATTCCAATGTCAACCCCTAACTCTAGATGGAGGTCCAAGTGCCCTTAATATCTCACCAAAATGATTGCAGTTAATTTCCCAATGGTTTTATGGTCCCTTCACTTGCCTCTTCCATAATCTCATCTCAACCCCATAAACAGAATGATCTTTGTAAAACACACCTAGAGACCCACCACTCTGCACTGTCTCTGTCCACGCCATCATCATCTCTCATCTGGATTATCAAAATAGCCTCCTGACTGGCCACCTGGCTTCTGTCCTTGCCCGCTGCAGTCGAACCTCTTCCAACACACCGGATGTCCCCCTGCCTCAAGGATTTGGCACTTACTATTTCTCTGCCTTGAATGCTTTTTTCTCAGGTACCTGCATGACTCTCCACGGCCCTTAGATTTTGTCCAAAGGTCAAGTTTTCAATGAAGGCATCCATGGCCACCGTGTTAGTTTCCTCTTCTGCCCTGATGAATCACCACAAAATTAGTGACATAAAATGACACAAGTGTGTTATCTTACAGTTCTGGAGGTCAAGGTGAAAAATAGTTTCCACTGGGCTAAAATCAAAGTGTTGGCAGATCTTAGTTTTCTCTGGAGGCTCTGGTGGAGAATTAGCTTTCTTGCTTTTTTCTGGCTTCTTTATAGAAGCTTCCCTCCTTCCTTGGTCAAGCTCCTTCCAGCCAGCAACCACATCAGTCCAACATCCTCTCTTTCCACATATCTTTTATTTCTCCACATGTCCTTTGTCTCCTTCTTACAAGGATACCTGTGGTTACATCAGGCCCACTCAGATAAGCCAGGATAATCTCCCCGTTGCAAGAGCCTTAATTTAATCACACCTGCAAAGTTTCCTTCACTGTTACCAGGTAATGTATTCACAGATTTCTGGAATTAGGCCACGAGTGTTTCTGGGAGACCATTATTGTGCCCACCACATCCAGCTTCTGTGAATTAGCCTGCTTCCGAGAACATGCTCAGTCCCCTTCACCTGTCATGCTTTTACTTATTTGTTTATTATTATTATTCTTTTACCTGTTTGTTTGTTGGCTATCAAGGAGCTTAGAAAGAAGCAACTTGAGGCCTGGGATTTTATCGGCTTGGTCCCCAGGGCCTGGAACAGAACCTCACACCTAGTTAGCATTCAATATACTTATTTGCAGATATTTTTTGAATTTTATTCATTAGTATGTCATTCCCCCCAAATATAAACAGCATCAACAATGATTTCACAAGGTTTCTATTTTGGGCTTCTGAAAATGCTGACAAAGACCAAAACTTTGAATGCCATTACGCACCCAATGCTGGCTTTTCTGCTTAATATAGACAACAGGGAGGGAGAGCACTGGGCGTCACATACCGAAGAGTGTCACCTGCCGGAGCCGTGCTGGGCACAGCTGGACCTGGAGCTTCAACACAGACCATCTGACACTTGTCTCATTATACCCTCCATCTGTGATATGATTCCTGTACCTGGGAGTGAGAATCAATTTTAAAAGAGCAGCTTATTATTAGCCTTTGAAACAAAACTCGGACTCTGCACTTCTTGGTTTTAATTAATGCTTGCTTTAAATTATTTTTAATTGTTGTATTTGCTCTGGAGGGGACAATCTACAACGGGGTTTTTGAATTTGGCCATTTAAGTGTGTTCTGAGTTTGCAATCTTGGTAGCCCCTAATGAAAACTGGAGAAGTCCTTCTGACTTTTCAATGCAAATGACGCGAAACAATTAAAAATTATTATGTGAAAATTTTCAAATATGTAATAATTTAAAATTCTTGAAAAAGTAATACATGCACAAAGTACACAATTTAAAAGGTCAAAGTGTATAGTGTAACCTCTCACCCAGTGGTGTTCAATAGGACCTTCCAGAATGATGGAAATGTTCTGTTTTTGTGCTGTCTATTATAGTCACCACTAGCCACAGTGAGACAACTGAACACTTGGAATGTGGCTAGTACAACTAAAGAAATGAATTTTTTATTTTAATTTTAAAACTTCATAGAGCTGTAATATTGGACAACACAGTTCTTGCCATTAAGCCTGTCTTGCCAAGCTACTTCTGTTTCCAGGGTTTCTCTATTCCTCTGTGCGTATGCTATACATTAAGACACATGGATGCTTATTTTTATGAAAATTGTCTCTGCTTTTCTTTTTTTCCCCCCATGAGTGATCTTAAAGCTCGGAAGCTAAGTCAATATGGGTCAACTGGGAACCGTCCTGCCCCTCTGATTAAGCCCATAAACTTGGGCTTTGCCTGCGGAAAACCACACACAGAGTAAAGGGATGCGAAGTCCCAGATGGTGGCCAACTCCTTCACTGTCCCAGACCAGGAAAGGCCAGCTTTCTGGGCAGTCTTTTCCCTAAAGCCTTCCTGGGTCTATCCTAAGAAATTTACTTAACAAAATTCAAAGCAGAAAGAGACTCTCTGGGGACCGTTGATTATCATGTCAATAACAATAAATTACGTCACCTACATGAGTCTCACGTACAGCCGTGTCACCAGGCCGTCAGTCCAGGCGATGGATTTTTCCTACGTCACACAGTCGTATCGCAGATTCCCCTTTGAGCCTGAGCTGGTGAGCGAGAAGGTACAGCTTGACGTGAGTTCATGTCTTTCTTTCTTGTTTAAAAATTTCCAGCTATCTAGTAGCAGGGATTTTCTAAGAGGTCACTTGAAATGGGTAATAAATGTCTCTTTATTACATGGGAGTTTCAGAGACACTCTTCAAAGGACAGTTGAATGGCAGCACCAGAATGGTGGACAATTTCCTTTGTGCCCCAATGAGCAGGAAGATCATTGCTTTATATCTTTTATCTTTGGAGGCGGTCTCTAAAGTTAAATTGTTCCTGATGTTCTTTTCTTCCTAATCTCTTTCCCCAGTAAGACTTCATCCTCATCTACTGAATATTTAGATAAATGTCGGAACCTGTCTGGTGAATATCGATTTTTTTACATACAACTTAATAGTTTCTGTAAGAGGCCATATAGAGAAAACTATAAAGCAATGAGTGATAAGCACTGGAAATATCATTGGATGGAAATAACAATTGTTTTCATATTTAGAACATCCTTCCATGTTGCTCATGTGCACAAAGACATGTAGAGAAACATGCAGGGGACTCGTGTGAATGA